>CM034148.1:720132001-720370447 GCA_019776745.2 Taxus chinensis
CTATAATCTTAAAATCCAAAATGCAGGGGAAAAAGGGGGTAGAGACTAGAACAAAAACATGCAAAAGCTAGACAAGGCTTTCTAGGGTGCAAATGTACACTTGGCAAGCTTTTCTGGATTCCAAACACCTTGCGAAGAGATCTGAATCATCATTGGGGTTTCTGTAACCTCTTTCAGGTTGTACAATACCTAATTTTTTTGGGTATGTACATATTACCCCCTCGGAGAGCATTTTAGCCATGAAGAGGCATAAAATGGTGGTTCTGAGTATAACGGTCCCATAATGGGGAGTTAGAAGCTATACCTGACACACCCGTGTGTCGAAATGTCGCTACCCAAATTCCTGCTATCGTCAATATGAAAAGAGGACTCAAGTGCGGATAGATAAAATAGATCGAAAAATAAATACTAAATTAATATGAAATGAGGACTTACCATTTGCATGGAGAGAAGAACTTACCTCCGCCGGTGCTCCAACTATGCGTAAGAACACTCAAAACAAAATTAGAATACTATATATATGTAAAATGAACTCATTTTACTATTCATTTACGTGTGTTGATTTGGTGGTTTTTGAGCTCTGGGACCCACGATGACCATTTTCAATGAGACTGCAGTCAAAACGTCCATTGCGAGATTGTGATCATGCCTTTGAGAGCAGGATATCGACCCGCGAAGTCTCAGGTTAGTTCTCCTGAATTTATCATTTTTAAACCTAAAATATACAAATGTTAAAATCTTGGTCTTGGGGGGATTATTTTTGGAAATGTTAGTTTTGAATGAGTCTCTAGGGGGGTTTCCTATAGGGTAGGTATTTATTTAAGTTAAAATGGTGCTTCTTTTGTTCTTTTTAAGTGTTTTTGGGCCTTACGAGCCGTTTGGCAATTCGGGACAGGACTACCGCCCTGTGCAGGGTGGCGGTCATTGGACCGCCACCCTATGATGGTAGCGGTTACGGGACTACTGCTTCATAAGGTGACGGTTACATGATTACCGCCTCAGAAGGTGACAGTTAGGAAACTGCTACTCTGCATAGGGTGACATTTTCGAACAGAATTCAAAAGAAGATATAATTTTTGATTGTCTTTGAATTTTTGACATTTTTATATGTTGTTAATTTTTCTAGTTAGATTACATTACTAACTTAATATTTTTATCTATTTTGGGTGAATGCAGAAGGAGGAGTACATCAGATGGAGCAGAGAGAGGGATGTGATTGGCCCCTACAATGCTAGAGGCACTTACTTAGGTAGAGCGGGATACTCTACAGAGGGTTGGCATTTAGAGGATTGCACAGGTCCCTCATGTTGCACCTGCTAGTCACATATTGTGTGACTTACTTTCATACTGGGATGCAAATCGGAACATTTTCTTATTTCCAGGAGTTAGGGGTGAGTGGACCATCACCTTAGAGGACGTTTATCGCATATTGGGGGTCTCGATTCTTAGGAGGCGGCTGTCTCTTAAGACAATAGTATCTAGATATCAGATGGTTTAGTGGGCCACCTATATGGGAGACACTATTTTCAACATGGGCTCAAAGAAGGGGGTGAAGGTCCATTCTATTGTTGGTTTAGATATCCCTGTGCTTTTCTAGGCTATTATGGGTATCTTGGCCTTGCGGTTGATTGGGGACAAGGTAGGGGATACTCTTTTATACTGCTGGGCACCTATCATTGCAAAGATTGAGGCACATGGCCACATTTATGCTTGGGGAGTAGACATCCTTGGGACCACCTATCATGATTTGTATAGGGTGGTCAGATTACAGGGGTAGTCATTGAGTCACCCTACTCTAGTCATGAGTTGGGTGTATGAGCACATCATTCCCTATGGGATAGGTGTACAGGTAGAGGATCCTGAGGCTATTAGGGCAGTAAGGTGGACAGGGATGACCATACTTAGGATGCCACACCAGCCAGTGGCTTCCTTGACTACTGCAAACATGGAGGCCACTCCTTATCAGGCCGTGACAGGGTTATGGGGAGAGGAGACACACACATTGATCGCTTGCTATACTACTAGTCAGCTGATAGACAGGGAAGTTGGAGATCCACCCCTTTGATAGAGTACCACAGCAGTTTGGCCTCCCCTATATTGATATGTTTCCTCCAGTGGGACCAGTATATAGGTCTATTCGTGAGGCCAGGGGAGGTCTTAGAGGCTGAGTTTGGACTACGATCACTAATGGAGTTCCCATTACAGCTAGGCAGGTGGTTTGTGCCCAAGGGGTAGCCAGTGCTCCTCGAGCACCTTTACTTCAGATTGGAGCCGGTCCTGCTCATAATGGAGAGAGTGATGAGACCATTGATGTGGACTCAAACTCTGAGGAATTCATAGGAGAGGAGATAGAGGAGGAGACAACGGGGGATGAGATTGGAGTTAGGGAAGATGAGGAGGATGATAGTGACTCTGAGTGGCATGACACTCAGAGTATCTTGAGGGCTTAGAGGGGAGAGGAGAGTGTAGAGAAGGTGACTCTGATATGAGAGGAGTTGCCTTCTCAAGACATTTGGGGAGATGATGAGTTCGTAGCATGATGTCACTTCTTTCCAGATTTGGGGGAGGTTCCACAGTCAGCGGCAACGTCAGTGGTAGGTGTAGATCCTAGAGATCCCACCTGGATGCCTAGAGATCCGAGTGAGTTACTACTCTTTTCTCAATTTTGTTTTAGTTAGAATTATTTAGTTGATATTTCCCTTTTGTTGTTTTGTTTGTTTTTGACTTTATCATGGACAACTTTCTAACTTTGTTTATTTCTACTTTTTTATTTGCAACGACTACTGAGGGATGGCGAGACTTGATTCGCCAGGTGTGCACGGACACTTTACTACTCCCTTCAAAGAGTACATGGGCCAAGCTTACTGTAGATGTGGGAGATCCTTCAATAGTCGGTAGACATACTGACGTGTTTTCCCCTATCTGGAAGGTAGAAAGGATCATGACTTCTCTCCATGCTGAGGTAGCTAGATATAGGACCACTGAGTGCTTGATGAGGAGTCATTCTCACAGTGAGACCACAACTACTGGCCATGATCATGATCCCTCAGTTCATTCAGAGCGTTGTCGTAGCAGGAGTCCTAGATGCGGTTGTGCACCTTTTGAGGGATCTCACAGGGATTGAGAGATCACAATGTCCTTTTGTAGTGATTTTTGGTTGGATATTTATATGAGTGATTTTGTATTTTCCGGGCTCATGGAGAATTTTGACCATGCCTAGTGTATGATGGCATTGTACATACAACATGATATATATATATATATATATATATATATATATATATATATATCTTTTTGGATCTAGATCTTCTTGTGTTTAGAGTTTTTGTGATTCATTTCCTATGTGTACAGTAGATGTTTTTAGTAACTTATTCCTTTGTATGCTTTTCAAAATGTATGCAATGGATAACAAATGATAACAAATGTTGAACATAATGTTTCTCTTTTTATTTGTTTTTGTAATGCTGATACGTGATGATGCAAATATATTGTAGTACTGAACTTTTGGCTTCTTTGGGAAATGTTCTTTGCTTCTTGTTTCGGAAAAACTTGATGAATGTATAATGATAACAAGATGGACTTACCCCACTCCTAACTCCACACAACTAGTAAGATGCGAGGTCTGGTCGACACTAAAATTTTCCTCTGTAATTTCTATTTCATTAATGTATGTATTAGGAATAGGATGTTGTTAAGTATAATTAGTAGTAGCGTCTGATAGAAGATAGCGGCGCTGCTAGTACGATGCCGCCAATAATGTATAGTACGGTAATAGTCAAAAGTACAATAGGAATGTTTTGGTAAAAATTAAATATTTGTCGTAAGTGGTCCGGTAATGTTAAAATGTCAAAGTTGGGGTAAGTAGAGAAGTAGGTTCTACATGATTAGCAATTAGAAATATTATATTGGTAATAAGGATAAGGAGTGAGGTCATAAATATTTTGGGTATTTTATTTGTAAAAAGTCTAAAAATGTGGAACCCATGTGAAATGATAAGGTTTATCTTATCTTAAAAGATAAGCTTACATGTACAGATAAGAGTTAAGGTATGAAATATGATTCGTCAGAGTGGATTTCTTATCCTATCTTAGAGATAAGATGGATAAGCCTGGGAGTTCTATAAATAAAGAGGCCACCCCCCTCATTTAGCATAGAAGGAAGTAGTGAGAAATATTGTACGAAGTGTGTAAAGGAAGCCATTAGTTTAAAGGTGTGTTGAAGAAGCCATTAAGAGGTGTAATTGTAAAGTTTCTCCCATAGTATTAGTGGAAGGCAAGTGAAGTCAATAACACTTGAAGTACCTCATGGGTGAGATTGTAACAATTTCATGTTAATATTATAATTTACTTTGATATTTCAGATTTATCATCATTCCTTCTTATCACAGTCGATGGTATTCTTGTGTTATGTTTGTTGTTGTGTTTCCAGATTACATCCACCAAACTAAAGGCTGTACATTAGTAAATAATCATAGCACGAGGAGTTCCTGGTGAAGAATTATCATAGTGCTAGATTGTTGATGACATTTTGGTTCCATTGCCGGGACCATTCCTCGTTGGTGGATTTTCTGGAGAGATATTCCCACTTAGTCAAAAATCAATTGGAGGGTAACCTTGTTTTTACTGTGCATAGTAGTTACCATGGTAAAGTCATTTTTACTGTGAATAGTATTTACCGCAGTAAAGTCACTTTTTACCGTGAATAGTATTTACTGTAGTAACTTCACTTTTTACTGTGAATAGTATTTACCACAGTAAAGTCAGTTTTTACTGCAATAAGTCAAGTTTTACCATAGTTTACTGTGGTCATTTCTATTTTCTATTATAGGGATTTCAATTATTTGTGCACATAAGTCTTGTTGATTGTACTTGTGGGTTGGTATTTCGTTGTGGTTACTTTTGAAAATGGGGAAGATTCCTGTTTTTTTAGCCCAATCTAATGAAGATGCTTCCTCTTTCATTCAAGAGTTTAAAAAATCTTGTATTTTTAATGGCCTTATAAGAAGGGAACAATGGATTGAATTTTTTCCTACCTTTTTGGATGGTTCAGCCCTTAGGTGGTTTGAAACACTAGGTGATAATGTGAAAAACTCGTGGGATTTATTAATTGAAAGTTTTCTTGAAGAATTTGGTGAACAACAGAGATATGCAGATCTCATGATCGATATCACAAAGATATCCCAAGGAGAGAAGGAGAAGATAAGGGATTATAATGCTCGTGTTCTAGATCTAAGGAGGAAGCTCGACACCCAGATCCGGAAGGAAGGATTAGAGGATGGGTTGATGAATGACGTGGATAATCTCCTATGTAAGCACTTCATTCTTGGGATGAATCCAGAGATCATACAATGAGTGTAGTATGACCGCCCAGCTACCATTGAACAAGGAAAGGGGATTGCAAGAAGGAAAGAAGAAAGCATGGAAGAGGAGCCCAAAGAAATTGTTGCTAAAGTAGAGCCTACACCAGCACCTTTGTTCCATAATCCACAACCACTCTCGGTGAGCAAAAATCTTTCTTCTAGTACATCTACTGAGTATGAAGATCTGCTCAAGAAGATGGGTCAGTTAACTATTAATCTTCTTCAAGGAAAAGAATTTAGTTCTCAGGGAGGAGATAGAGGTCCAAAACGAAATATTTCTAAAGTTGTATGCTATGGTTGCTATAAAAAGGGTCATTATAAGTATAATTGTCCATATAGAGATTCTACATCTAGTAAATGAGATAATGATAAAGGAAAAACACCTGTGAATTCTTTTGATGTAGTAGATAAGAGCATAAATAATGAAGTAGATGTGTTTGTAACAAAAATAAAAAAAGAAAAAGATAATCAAGATGGAAATGATCCTAAGAAGATGAAAGGAAAATCTAGTAAGAAACATAGGAGAAGAAAGTTGGGTGTGCAGGATTTTCTGATTTCACAGGGGCAAGGACCATACTCCATCTTGGAAGATCTGTCCAAACGGCCTGCAAATATTACATATGGTCAAGTCTTGGCTATGGATTTTGAGAAGAGGCGGGAGCTATGAAGTGGACTTAATGCTCTACAAAGGAAGGAGGTTGAGGTACCTGTTTTGGAGGCAGAGGCGGATCCCTATGCTCCATAAGCTGAGGTATTATGTAATGGTATTTCAATTCATGATGTCTTAGTTGATGGAGGTGCTGCAGTTAATGTAATGACTGAGTCTGTAACGAATATGTTGGGTTTAAAAATTGATCGCCCTTCAACACTTCTATTAAGGTCATTAAATAAGGGAAAACTAAACCAGAAGGTGTAGTTTCAAATGTGGCAATATCTGTTATGGGTGTTATATGTGTGGTAGAATTTCAGGTGATGAAAAATGGTACTGTTGTGTACCCAATGTTGCTGGGAAGACCATGGCTAAGGAGAGTTCATGCAAGAAACTACTGGAATGAAGGCCTCATGAAACTTGGACGTGGTAGAGAGAGGGTGAAGATAAATGTGATCCCTCAACATCATAAGGCAGAACCTGTGGAATCAAGTGATGAAACTGATGATTGGACATCCTTTGATTACTCTAGTACCAGTGAAGTGGACACTGAAGATGATGAAAGTGAGGCTGATGTTTCAGTCATGGATATCCTTCTAGTCACACCGACTCATGACCCCATAAAATTATCTGAAGAAGAAGTTGATGATCGTCTCCAAAAAATAAAGATTGGTGATGTTGTGATGGAGAGTGAGAAGGAATCCTACCTCCAACTCTTGCGAAGGTACATACATCTATTCAATTTTGATTACAAGGAGCTCCATCAAGTAAGTTGGGTCGAACATTCTATTGAGCTGGTAGATGGTGCTAAGCCTATAAAGCAAATGCCATATAGAATGAATCCTAATTTTTCCAAGACTGTAAAAGAAGAAATAGATAAGTTACTTGATACAGGATTCATATTTGCTGTGGAGAATTCAGAATGGGTTTCTCCCATTGTGATCTCAATAAAAAAGAATGGGAAGCTATGCATTTGTGTTGATTATAGGAAGCTTAATAAGGCAACAAAGAAGGATCATTACCCTCTTCCATTCTCAGATTAGATCTTGGACGAAGTAGCAGGCCAAGAGTGCTATAGTTTTGCTGATGGATATAGTGCATACAACCAAGTTTGTATAGTAGAGAAAGATCAGCTGAAGACAACGTTCACCACTCCTTGGGGAACGTTTGCTTATAGAGTTCTGCCTTTTGGGTTGTGTAATGCTCCAGCAATGTTCCAGCGCTTGATGAATAGGGTGTTTGAACCCTACATTGGGAACTTCATCAGAGTATTTCTGGATGATTTTTACATATATGAGAGCAAGATGGACCACTTGCACCAGATGGAGACAACATTTCAAAGGTTAGATGAAGCAAAAGCCTCACTAAACCCTAAAAAGTGTGTCTTTGGATGTTCTAAAGGTGTTTTGTTAGGGCATGTTGTATCCAGAGATGGTATTGGTACTGATCCTGATAAAGTTTCAAAAATACAAGATTTACCATTTCCTATGAATAGAAGTAAGTTGAGATCATTTTTAGGCCATGTGGGTTACTATAGAAGGTTCATCAAGAATTTCTCAAAGATTGCACAGCCACTAACCCAGTTCTTGAAGAAGGATGTTACTTATGAACCAGGAAATAAGGCGCATGAAGCTTTTGGACAACTGAAGGAAGCCCTGGTGTCTTCACCTATTTTAAAGAATCCAGATTGGAGCAAGCCATTCATTGTGTACATTGATGCCTCAGATGCAACACTAGGAAGTAATTTTAGCTAAAAGGATGAAAATGGGAATGAACATCCAGTTTACTTTGGGAGCAAACAAATGAGCAGTGCTGAGGTAAATTATACTGTAACTGAAAAAGAGGCTCTGGTTATCATTTTTGCTTTAAAGACGTTTAGAAATTACTTGCTAGGGAAGAAATTTATAGTTGTAATAGATCATCAGGCTCTAAAATATATTGTCAATAAGCCTAACCCATCAGGGAGGATAGCAAGATGGATAATTTTGCTACAACAATTTGAATTTGATATTATAGATAGGCCAGGAAAGAAGCATGTCAATGCAGATGCAATCTCTCGAGCCTATGATGGTTTAGGATCATCTTGTGATGATGATTATTTCCCCGATGCAACATTGTTATCCCTTGAAACAATCCCTAGTGAATACATAGATATCTGGAATTATCTGAATGAATTCAAGTTTCCTGATGGTGCCAATGCAAAGACTAAGAGAAAGATTACTCAAGCCAGTCATCCATATTCTATTCTGCATGGAGTATTATTTCGAATAGGACCTGATGGACATTACAAGAGGGTAGTTGGATGTGATCAAGGGAAGGAGCTGCTAGAAGAATTCCACAATGGTACATGTGGAGGGCACTTCGCTGGACAACTTATAGCAAGAAGGATCTTGGATGCAGGTTATCACTGGCCCACTCTTTTTAAAGATTGTTATAATTATTGTAAGACATGTGATATTTGTCAAACACATGGTAAACGTAAGACTTCGTCAGCTCCATTATGCCCTATTCTTCCACTTGGTCCCTTTGAAAAGTGGGGAATAGACATTGTAGGTCCATTTCCAACTACCTCACACCAAAATAAGTATATTGTAGTTGCCACAGATTATTTAACCAAGTGGGTTGAAGCTAGGCCATTGAATACAAATTCCATGGATGAAGTGGCAAGGTTCATATATGAACGCATTGTCACCAGATTTGGTTTTCCATTAGAAATTGTAACAGATCAAGGAAGCCACTTCATTAATGAGGTGGTAGAAGCCCTAGTCAATAAGTTTTCTATCAAGCACAGGAAGGCAACAACATACAAGCGAAGCACAAATGGATAGGTGGAACGAACAAATTTTGTGTTGTGTCAAATTTTAGCAAAAGATGCAGCCTTGTAGGTACATAAATGGGATAAGAGGATTCATGCAACATTGTGGGCATATAGGGCAACATCAAAGTCAGCAACATGATACTACCTATTTCAGTTGGCTTATGGCATTGATCCAGTTCTTCCTATTGAGTTTGATATTCCCACGGTCAGAGTTATGGAAAATGAAAGGATGGATGAAAGTGATTCAGTAAAAGAAAGGTTGGTACATCTTCATTTGCTAGAGGAAATGAGGGAAATAGATAAGGATACAAGATATAAGAAGAAAATGAAGCAAAAGGAATACTTTGATCAAAAGATCCATTGGTATCTATTTCATGTGAATGACTTGGTTCTACTATATGATTCCAGATACAAAAAAGATGACAGAGAAAATTTCTTCCAAAATGGATGGGGCCCTACAAAATAGTAGCTGTGCATGAAAATGGTACGTACCGACTGGAGGAATTAGATGGCACTCCCATTACGAAATGGGTCAACCACAACAAGTTGAAGATTTTCCAAGCACCAGAATAGTCTACTCCGAGGACGAAGTAGAAGCTAGAAAGGGGGAAGATGTCGACACTAAAATTTTGCTCTGTAATTTCTATTTCATTAATGTATGTATTAGGAATAGGATGTTGTTAAGTATAATTCGTAGTAGCATCTGATAGAAGATAATGGCACTGCTAGTACGACGCCGCCAATAATGTATAGTACGGTAATAGTCAAAAGTACAATAGGAATGTTGTCGTAAAAAGTAAATATTTGTCGTAAGTGGTCCGGTAATGTTAAAATGTCAAAGTTGGGGTAAGTAGAGAAGTAGGGTCTACATGATTAGGAATTATAAATATTATATTGGTAATAAGGACAAGGAGTGAGGTCATAAATATTTTGTGTATTTTATTTGTAAAAAGTCTAAAAATGTGGAACCCATGTGAAATGATAAGGTTTATCTTATCTTACAAGATAAGCTTACATGTACATATAAGAGTTAAGGTATGGAATATGATTCGTCAGAGTGGATTTCTTATCCTATCTTAGAGATAAGATGGATAAGCCTGGGAGTTCTATAAATAAAGAAGCACCACCTCATTTAGCATAGAAAGAAGTAGTGAGAAATATTGTATGAAGTGTATAAAGGAATCCATCAGTTTAAAGGTGTGTTGAAGAAGCCATTAAGAGGTGTAATTGTAAAGTTTCTCCCATAGTATTGGTGGAAGGCAAGTGAAGTCAATAACACTTGAAGTACCTCATGGGTGAGATTGTAACAATTTCATGTTAATATTATAATTTACTCTGATATTTCAGATTTATCATCATTCCTTCTTATCATAGTCGATGGTATTCTTGTGTTATGTTTGTTTTTGTGTTTCCAGATTACATCCACCAAACTAAAGGTTGTGCATTAGTAAATAATCATAGCATGAGGAGTTCCCGATGAAGAATTATCATAGTGCCAGATTGGTGATGATAGTCTCAACACCAAGAGTTGGGAAGGGCACAAATTGTATGAGTTTTATTGAATTGAAATGATGAGAGAAAGACAAGGTATTGATAGAAATCAAATTTAGACTTGTGTACTTACTCTTACTCGAAACTACTACATAGTTTAGGATGCAACTTATTTTCGAGTTTATCTAGACTTAGATCCATGGATAGAAACTTGGTCGACAAAATCTAGTTTTAAGAATTTGATCTCTTTGGAATTTGGATATTTAGTTTCACTTAACACTTTGCTTTAAAATATTAATATTCACTAATTTGCGTGAATGGACCCCCTACGCCCTATCTCATGCTTCTGGTAGGAAGCACGAGCTCATCACCAAAGGAAGGACATAGGTGAGTAAGGGCACTTATTTCCTTTCTCAACCTCACATCACCAGTAAGAGATGTAGGCTCATCATTGAAGGTTGGTGGGGAAAAGAAGTGTGTAAAAATAAAATATTCTATTTGGTTTAGCATTTTTTATTTAACTTGACATTTCTATTTTGTGACTTTGGAGTATCCTTGTTTCAAAGAGATGTAAGGAGGATAAATGTGACACCAAGAAGACTCTAGAATAGACCGTAGGTAAGAACAACTTAACCAAGTAGAAAAGAATGAGTATGACCAAGTATGCAGGTCTTGGTATGGTTTTTGTCGAGACTTTGTCTGTCGAATTGATGAAATGATTTTGGAACCATTTGATATATTATGAAAACTGAAGAGTTATGATTTTGAATACTTATGCCAATATTTTCAAAAGCTTGTAATGAATTTTTTAAGAATAAGTTCCTTGACCACCATAGTTACGAAACGAGTGAAAAAAATGAAACAACTAAGTGACTAATGCAATGTAGGTAGATATAATATACAAATGGTGATGTTGATGCCTTATACGTAAAAGTGTTTAAGATGCAAGGAATTGACAGTTTCATTGAATTCCTCACCTTCTAGCGTACATAAGAGATACGCACCATTTTCGTAGTCTTTCATGACTTGGTATGGGCCCAACCACTTCGGCCGAAATTTCCTTCCTTCATCGGTTTTCTTATTAATCTGGTTGTCTAGTCTTAGAACTATATCTACCTCATATATTTCTCTCTCGTAGACATTTTTGTTATATTACTGAAACATTCGGTCAGCATAGGCTCTGTGTTGTTGTTCGATGTTCAGCCTGGCCTCATCAAGGCTTTCTAGTTGAGAGAGGCGTGCCTCTTTATAGGCTTCTTCTCCTAAGATCCCTTGTAATGAGATGCGAAGGATGGGTATTTTGACCTCAAGTGGGAGAATTTATTCTACCCCAAACACTAACGAGAAAGGGGTTACACCCGTCGGTGTTCTATTAAGGTTTGATTGGCCCACAAGGCCGGGTATAATTTTAAATGCCAATCTCATTTTTTCTCCTTAACTATTTTGAGGAGAATAAATTTTAATGTTTTTTTTTGTGGCTTCAGCTTGTCCATTGGCTCGAGGGTAATAAAGAGAGGCCGTATGATGGTTTATCTTGAATTCACTGCATAATTCACAAACCTCATCATTCTTAAAGGATGTGCGATTATCTAAGATAATGACTTGCGAGACACCGTACCTATAAATGATTTGATTTAAAATAAACTTAGCGATTACAGAACCTGGTACGGTGGTGAGAGGTATGGCCTCTACCCATTTAGTAAAATATTATGTGGCCATGATTATAAAATTATGGCCATTTGTTGACAAGGGAGAAAATTTCCCTATCAAATCTAGACCCCATGTGGAAAAGGGCCATGGGGTTGCGATTGGTTACAGAGCCTGTGCTGGCATATGAATCCCGTGGGAGAATTCTTGGCATTTATGGCACTTATGCACAAACTCTACTGTGTCATGTTCCAGTGTGGGCCAAAAATAGCCCATTCGATGTATTTTGCAAGCTATGGCATGACCACTAAAGTGGCCTCCACATATTCCACTGTAGGATTCATACATAATATTTTTGGATTCTTCAGTTTCAACACATCTTAAAATCATTCCATTGAAGGCTTTATGATAGATCACTTGTTCTAAGATAACATATTTAGTAGCAATAATGTGTAACTTCCTTCTTTGTTGCAATGTGGCACCTTTTGGGTACGTATGGTCCATGATAAAATTGACAATGTCAGTGTACCAAGGGCATGTAGAAATGGGGGGTCTGGTTTCAAAAAAGTATATGAATTCATTGGGAAAGTCCAAATCTACTAGATCACCTCCATCTAACAGATTGTTAGCTAACCGGTCTGTAATGATTTTTCCCTTAACAGATTTTTGGTTTACAAATGTTAATTTGAATTCACCCATTAAGGTTATAAATCATCCAACCTTTTTAGATAAAGACCCTTGTGTGAGGAATGTTCATAAGTGATCTGTCTTTAAAATGACCCTTGTTTCTTGGTTTAACATTTAATTTCTTAAATATTTTGTTGCAAAGACTATGGCAAGGCATTCTCTTTCCTCCTGTGTATAACGTGTTTCATAATCAAGAAATGTTCGGCTAATGAAATAGACTACATGTTCTCATTTATCATTGTCTTCTTGAGCTAACATGTAGGTTAGGGAGACATCAGTAGCCCATGAATACAGGATCAAAGGATGGTCTAGTCTAGGAGGCATTAACATGGGAGGAGACAAGAAGAAGCGTTTAACTACTTCGAAGGCCTCGTTACATTCTTCGGTCCAATCAATGCTATAATCTTTCTTTAATAAATTGTTGATTCAGTGAACAACAAAACTTAAGTATGGAATGAACCTTTGAATTGCACCTAGTTTCCTAAGAAATGATCTGATACCAGACTTGTCTGATGGTGGAATCATTTCAAGAACAACCCAAATTTTGGTTGGATCGACATCAATCCCTCGTGAGTATATAATGTAACCCAGAAGCTTTCCTCCTGTCACGCCAAATACGCATTTCTCTGGGTTTAATGTGATGCCATATTCGATCAATCGTGAGAGAATGATATGGAGTAATTTTGGGTGATCATAGTGCTTCTTGGCCTTGGCCAACAAGTCATCCATGTAGGATTCCACAATTTTATGAATAAGGTCATGGAATATGTAAGTCATTGCCCGCTGGTATGTAGTGTCGACATTCTTAAGACCGAATGACATGATAGTGTAACAATAAGTTTCCCAAGGAGTTACAAACATGGTCTTGGCTTGATCCTATTTAGATATTTTAATCTGATTATACCTTGAAAAACCCATCCATGAGGGATAACAGTTCAAATATGGTTGTTGTGTTAACAATGACGTCAATGGACGGCAATGGGAAGTCATCTTTGGGACAAGCTTTGTTAATATCCTGAAAGTCTATGCAAATGCGTATCTTCCCATTCTTTTTGAGAATAGGGACGATATTAGATACCCATTATGAATAGTCAACTTGTTTGATGAATCCTACTTAGAGAAGTTTCATTACTTCTTCTTTCATCATGAGAGCCACTTTTGGCTTCATTGGTCTTGAATTTTGTTTAATTAGCTTTGCATCTGGTTTGGTGACAAGATTATGTACCGCAATATGTGGTGTAATTCCTATCATTTCTTTGTAGTTAAACACGAAAGCCTTTTGATGTTCCTTGAGGGTTTGGGTGTGTATTTCTATTTCCTCTGGAGTTAACGAGGATCCTAACTTCAAAATTTTTGGTTCTTCCTCTGTTCCAATATTTATGTCAATTGTTTCTTCGATTAAGGAAGCGTTGCCTTCTTCAAATTCAGGTGGGGCTGGAGGTAGTTCCAAAATTTCTTCGTTCTCTACCTCATAGATATCGAGATCCTTTTACAAAGAACATTCTACCATGGGATTTCTAAAATAGGAAGAGGAATGTGGTATGAGGGAAAGATCCACTATGTGATGAGTGAGATGTAGCTCCACATAGGCGTTTAGATATTCAAGAGTGATTCTATCACTGTCAAAGTGATCCAGGATAGAAAACTCATTCTCAGCTTCTATATGAGTCAAGAGTGGGTTTGTTGGTATTTTATGAACCAATGGTTTAGTATGAAGTGATACTATGAAACTTGTGTTTTCCAACTCACTGTTTGGAGTGAAATAGGAAGTTGAAGTTGCTATTGAATCTGCAAGAAGGTTCTGCTCTCATGGAATTGCTTCAATTGATATGAATTTGAATCCTTTGCTCACATCTAATACCTTCATTTTGTAGAGTTGTAAATGTTCAGCTCTAGTCTCATATACCTCAGAGACTTAGTTTACAATTAGTTGTGAGTCTCCTAGAATTCTAATGTTATCAACACCCATCCTTTTAGCTATGATGTGGCTAAGGAGGAGGGCCTCGTACTCAACCCCATTTTTTATACACTTAAAATTTAACTTAAAGGAAAAAGGTAGGATATTTCCTTCAGGAGAAGTAAAGATCACACCTGCCCCATCTCCAAAACGAAATCTAGCTCCATCAAAGTGGAGAGTCCAATATTTTATTGGGAAAATGGATGTTAGGACATTCATCATGTCTATTTCTTCTACCTCAGTTACTTCTACCATACAAAATTTGTCTAATGGAAGGGAATCAATTCCTAGGGTGTATCCTATACCCATCAAATCAAATGGCAGGAGAATGGGTAGATCTTTCTCTAGTAATTCAAATTTTTTTGTGGTAGTCCCTAATGATACCATTTCTATGATGTTAGTCTCATTTTTGAGTGTTGGAATTCCCTTGACTAGATTCGTAATTTCTAATTGTGTTGTAGGTATCATTTCTCTTCTGATTTTGAATTGATTGGTTTGCTAAGCTGATTCATTGGAGGTTGAAACTCAGAGTGAACGCCTAGTATTTTCTTCAAGTCTGCTAGGTGTATATTGAATAGTTTTGGGTCACCTTGTGCCACAAATATTTTCTCTAGGTGTAAAAATATTAGTTCCTAGAATAACGTGGAAGGGATTTCCTTCATGCGGTGTATCCATGGTCGACCGAAGATCATATTATAGCTAGTTTCCTGATCTATAATATAAAATTTAGTGAGGACCGTCTTGGGTCCTAATGTGACTGGTAAAACTATGGTTCCAATTGAAGTGGCTTTGAGGCTATCATAACCTCTTAGCGTATTTCGTGTTGTGGAACAATTTTTCTCTCCATATCCTAGCTTTTGAAGAAAAGCAAAGGGTACTATGTTAATTTCTGCCCCATTGTCAATCATTGTGCATCTAACATAATTATTGTAAACCCATACTTGTAAATGTAGAGTTGGGTTTCCTCTTCACGCAATTTTAGATTCTGTTGGCATTTTGCTTATGTCAAATATATACTCAGTATCCCTATCTATCTTCCCTGGAGGGTAGACATGAAAGTCTACATGGTTTACTTACATTTCTGGAGGAGGGGCGATGTTAATTAAATGACCAAGGCATAATGAAATAAGAGAGAAGCCCTATGGGCGGGAGAGTTCTTCAAAAAATCCAAGAAGGAAATGTGAGAGAAGGTCTTTGTTAAGTCATTAATTAAATCATAAGCACCTATGGGTTTTACCAATGTTTGTTAAATGTTGTTTGATTCTAATGGATAACTTGGAACTGGTTGAGAAGAAGAATCCCATGTTCTTGTTATGGTTTCTATGGGTAGCTCAGTATCTAACTCTACTAGGCCAACTATCTTGGTTTGTGGCCGAGTCCCTAATTGGGGTGCGACCGGTGGATTTAATGAAGTTGAGGCTTCATGCTCGTTATTTCCTATCATGACACCCTTGTTTGTCCCATTTGGGTCTAACCTATTATTGTTACAGTGATTTGGGAGTGGATCGTTAAAGATTTTGAGGGGTGCATTTTGAGGGGAGACTGGCCCTGTGTAAGTGTTTGGCGTGGGTACTATAGAATTTTCTAAGAACATATCTATAAAGAATTTTCTTTGGTATTCTGGAAAATGCTACATGAATTTATTGTAGTCATGGAAAGTCCTAGTATCATGCCCTTTAATCTTGTGGAAACCGCAATACAAGTTGGGATTATAGTTTCGAGGTTGTTGATTTGAAACCTGTTGTGGCCCAAAATTTTGATAATGTTGTTGGTTGTTAGAGTTAAAAATTTGAGGCTATTGCCTTTGGCTTTCACCTTGATATCCAGTTGGGCTTTGATTTGGACCTTGTGTCTAGATTTTCCGTTGTTGTTATTGTTATTGTTGTTGTTTTTGTTGTCATGGTGGATGATTAAAATCCACTGTGTTGATTATTGGAGTAAATTTGTTATTTTGCTGATTTTTAATGGGTGGTGAAATATTTACAACGTTTTCTCTTTTAACCTAATCAATTACTCCATCTGTTATTATCCCACGGTTTTTGTTAAGGATTTTGTGTCCTTGATTGGTATTCCTGGCATTAGGATAGGCCGTAGTGTTTTTACTAGGAGGGATTAATTTCCTGTTTGTTCCATATGTCTTACGACCACTATTTATTGCTGTTTGATCTATCCAGAGAGAACTCTCGAGTACTTCATCACAATTTCTTAGTGGGAACTTTTGGACTTCTTATTTTATCTCTCTATTGAGGGAATGAAGGAATAAATCACATAGTTCCATCTGATCCATATTTGGAGCACTTGCTGATGAGTAGAGAATCGTACGCCATCTCTAAATAAAATGAGCAGTGGATTCATTATGCTCTTGTTTAATATGCAAGAATTCCCTAATTCTTGTTCTTAATAATTTGTTCATGTCAAAAGATTTAATAAACTCTGACACAATTTGTTTGAATGAGTGTATCGAGGCTTCAGGTATTCTGTAATACCAATCAAGGGCAATAACCTCTAAGGTTTTAGGGAATATATTAGCAACAACACCATCCCAAGGGAGTAATTCTCGAATGGCCATGGCATAGGCCTTGATATGTGCATTTGGATCTCCCTCCCCTTTATATTTGGGTAAATCGGGAAGAGGTCTTGGAAGCATGACACTTTGTATGGTGAATTCTATGGGCTCTTTTAAATATTCTAAGTAAGTCCCTACTGCATAGGCTTCGACCATCAATGGTTCCTATTGAGGGGGTGGAGGTGGAATGGGTTGTTGATATGACATAGCATATGTATTTGCAGGGACATAAGGAAATCCTTGTGGTTGAGTGAACATCCCAGAAGAAGAGAACATGTCTCCATGTGGTGACTTTGAATAAATGTTTAAATAGGGAGGAGCATTTCTCTGGTATGGGTTGTTGGGTGCTAAGTCAGGAGGTATCATATTTTTAACTGGAGCGGTGTTTGAAAATGCGGTCCTAGTTGGTGTTTGTTGCTGATAGTTATACAAATGTTTAGGAGGCATACCTAACGTGCCTATTCCTGTAAGGAGGTCAACTTGGCTAGGATGATGTGGAGGGTTGGGGATTCCTGCTTGCCCAAAATATGAATTTTGATATGCTTGGGCAAGTTCTAATCCTCTAACCTTTTCAACTAAGGCTGAGATGACCTCCATTGGTGAAGACACATTGTTTTGTCTTAAAGGTGATTGTTGTACACCTTGAGGTTGTAAAGGGGTATGATACCCTGCTATAAATTGATCATTACCCTACCAAGCTTCACCAAGAGTATTTCCCATAGGTGGAGGAGTGGGGGTGTTTTTTTGGATTAGGGTATCGGGTTGTGTTTGCAAACTCCCTATAGGTGGGTACATGTTTTGGAAGCATTGTTTGCTTCTAGCGTAGTGCACTAAATACTCATCATCCAAAAATGGGAGTGGATCTGACTGTTTACTCATTTGTGGTCTAAAAAAAACTTGAGGAGATGAAGTAGAATCTCTAGTAAAAATCATATTATTAGAGCCTAAGGGCTCTAGTTTTTGCGTTTGTGCAAGCTAATCCAGCTCCTCAATTCAGAATGAAGAAGTAGAGCTAGTTCTTTGAGGAGGAGTTTGTGATGACAAATAATTACTTGAATAGTTGTCAGCCCATGTAGAAAGCAAGGGTGACGGTCGTCTATTTGTTTGACCAAAATTTTCTTCGAGACCTGAGAGAGGTTTTCCATATGCGTCATATCCTGACATATTCGGGGGGTATATAAATACCCGCAGAATAAAGGGAAAGAGCGAAGGTGGATGAAAGAAATGAAACTAAAAGGGGAATAGTTATTTGGTTCAAGTCGGGTTTACCAATTTTGTATGATAGAAAAATGACATGCGAGCATAAGAATATACAAATAACTCTTCTTCGTACCCGACTTCCCGAGGTCATGCCGAGATAGCTGGTGAGAATGGAATATATGTGGATACATAAAAACTAGTTGGACAATCTTATATCCTTAACACACAATAATGGAATCTGTGAATCTAAGGCAAAGAAAGCTCTTCTAACCTGAATTGGTGTAATGGACTGTTTGGATATAATAGTGGCTCGAAGGCTCCAATCAATGTCGAGATCTACCGAGATCCTATCTATTGACTGTTGGATATGAGGAAAATGACCTGTAGGTGCTTCGTGTATATTTCCTAACAAGGAAAATAGTAATGAGAGGTGCAATGGATTTGTAATAAACTATGGGTGCTTTTCTAGTATAGCCCATAAAATGTTGGATTGATTGGCTTCTATGTTTAATATGGAAAACTGTGTTATGATATATGGTCGGATTAGTGAGGATCTAAACACCAATGTTCATAAACCGGTGTCAACACTTAAATTACTTGCAGGCTCGTTGGGTTATGGACCTCGGGATCAAAACCATGATTTCGTGGTTGTTGTGGACCTGTTATGGCCATGTGAAGAATCAATCTCTTCTTCCAAATATCCAATGGTCATAAGCCTTTTCAGCTTCTATGTTTAACACTAGGAGTTGTGTGATCTTTTCTGAATACCTTACGGGGGTTCTAGCAACTTGTATACATAACCCTGTGTCTATGTCGATAAGAAGATCTCCTGCATCTAGCTGTGGAACTAATGGATCACAGCCAAATATTTGTTCTCTTTCGGGTTCCTGTATGGTCGTGCGGATATCCCTATCAAGGCAATCTATAGTTGGTTTGACTTGAACGAAATGTGTATCCTTTGTCATCTCCAATATTCAATTTCCTCAGTTGTTCACTAATTTCCTGTTGGTTTATTGTTGTTTGAAAGACCTAAATCCTAAGCCCTTGATCTATATCCGTTAATGTTGTGAAGAGATTCGGTTGAGATACTACCGGTTCGGATACGTATTCCCTGGGCTGTCTAGGTCCCATAATTGTCATGCAGAAGATAATTTAACTGAAATGAGAAAATTAACCATGAAAGTTATATCTACACTATACTTATATTCCTTTTATTTTTATATTTTCAATGATGCATATTTGAATGAAATTAAAAAAGAAACTATTCTAACATATTTAGAAAATGAACAATTAATCTAATAACAGTATTAAAACAAGCAAGGTAGCCTGATATAGCTTTTTGCTTGTGCAGTTGTGAATTTATCCTAAATATTTAAATCACTAGTTTAATCGAAAGACTCTCAATCCTACCTTAGAAGTGAGGAATGAATCATTTTTTCTTAGAAACTATCATTCCCCACAGATTCCCTGGCAATATCAAAAGCGAGCTTTAACTGAAATGAAATAATTTACTACTCTATTTGATATATTGTAACTAGAACTTTGATAGCTCAAACTTGGAGTTTACATAACGGTGGTAAATCTAGTCATGTCATGACTTGTCCCCTTAGTGTGATCTCCTTGTTCCTTCGTGTTCTTGTGAATCCAGAAAAGTGTGAGTATGATAGTGTTGGAAGAAGAAGATACCCAAACAATGGCAACTTTGGATATGAACCGAATACAATGCAAGTAAGAGAGGGATAGTGCAAGTGAACAGAGCTTGACTATGTAATTCCTAGTAGGATTTATTGTGGGGATACAATGCAAATACGCCGAGAATTATGGGATCTATCTCTTGTGACAAACAAAACCTGCAACTCTAAGATGGATTCTAATCTAAAAATGAAACTACCTTATACTAAAATGGTTGTATGTGACATCAATGAAGTAAGATGAATGTAAGAAGATCAAATAATCTCTAAAACAGAAATGAGAGGCTGATAATTCATGCAATAAATGAAACTATTGAAACTCATGGAAGAACTTCAAACAAAGTGAATAATCAAACACAGAAGGAGAGGGGCCATTTGTTTGAAAATAAGCAAGGTATTTATAGCATTTGCATTTACTAGAGGGTAAATCCAAATTAAACTCTTCTAATATTAAAAAAGGGGAAAACACTATTTACTTGGTGGCCAAAACATAAATGTAAGATTTATTGGATAAGGAATGCAGGTGAAACTTGAATTTTTACATTTGACAAAATTGTCGGAACATTCTGGCAAATGTGTACAGGACCGCCGACCTGCGCAGGGAGGTGGTTACAGGACCACCGCCCTATCCTGGGCGGCGGTCACAGGACCACCACCTAGGAAGGGTGGCATTTCTGTAACTTAAAGACAAAATATAGGGAAAAGGGGGGTAGATACTAGAACAAAACATGCAAAATCTATATAAGGATTTCTAGGGTGTAAATGTACACTTGGTGAGCTTTTCTGGATTTTGAGCAACTTGCGAAGAGATCTAAATCATCATTAGGGTTTCTATAACCTCTTTCTAGTAGTACAATACCTAATTTTTTTGTGTAAGTACAGTGACTAATTCTCCATGGGGTATTCCCATACCTTTTCCTTCGGCTTGTCTGGTACTCCAATTTCCTTGAATACTAATGATAGTAGAACAACCCTAAAGCTGATCTTCCCTCCTGTGTGTGCTTCCTTGACTATTTGTTCTATAGTGTATCCTACAATATTATAGATTTCCCCCTTTGAAATATTACATGCAATGTGTAACCACATAGTATTTACTTATGACCACTGCTCCTGATCATTCAACTTTGTAACAAGGTGTGTTGCTGCTTGCACATCCAGATAGTTCTTCAATTTGTCTATATCTATACTGCATAAACCCTTAAGGTATTGTCATCACCAATCCGGCACTATGATAATTCTTCACCGGGAACTCCTCGTGCTATGATTATTTACTAATGCACAGCCTTTAGTTTGGTGTATGTAATCTAGAAACAAAACAACAACATAACACAAGAATACCATCGACTATGATAAGACAGAATGATGACAAATCTGAAATATCAAAATAAATTATAATATTAACATGAAACTGTTACAATCTCACCCATGAGGTACTTCAAGTGTTATTGACTTCACTTGCCTTTCACCAAGACTATGGGAGAAACTTTACAATTACACCTCTTAATGGCTTCTTCAACACACCTTTACACTGATGGCTTCCTTCGCACACTTCCTACAATATTTCTCACTACTTCCTTCTATGCTAAATGAGGGGGGTGGCCTCTCTATTTATAGAACTTCCAGGCTTATCCATCTTATCTCTAAGATAGGATAAGAAATCCACTCTGACGAATCATATTCCATACCTTAACTCTTATCTGTACATGTAAGCTTATCTGTTAAGATAAGATAAACCTTATCATTTTACATGGGTTCCACATTTTTAGACTTTTTACAAATAAAATACATAAAATATTTATGACCTCACTCCTTGTCTTTATTACCAATATAATATTTCTAATTCCTAATCATGTAGACCCTACTTCTCTAATTACCCAAACTTTGACATTTTAACATTACCGGACCACTTACGAAAAATATTTACTTTTTACAACATTCCTATTGTACTTTGACTGTTACCGTACTCCACATTATTGGTGGCACCGTACTGATGGTGCCGTTATCTTCTATCAGATGCTACTACTAATTATACTTAACAACATCATTTCCTAATACATACATTAATGAAATAGAAATTACGGAGGAAAATTTAAGTGTCGACATCTTCCCCCTTCCTAGCTTCTACTCCGTCCTCGGAGTAGACTATTCTGGTGCTTGGAAAATCTTCAACTTGTCGTGGTTGATCCATTTCGTAATGGGAGTGCCATATAATTCCTCTAATCGGTACGTACAATTTTCATGCACAGCTGTTATTTTGTAGGGCCCCATCCATTTTGGAAGAAATTTTCTCTGTCTTTTTTTTTTGTATCTGGAATCATAAACTAGAACCAAGTCATTCACATGAAATAGAGACCACTGGATATTTTGATCAAAGTATTGCTTCTACTTCATTTTCTTCTTATGGCTTGTATCCTTTGCTATTTCCCTCATTTCCTCCAGCAAATGAAGATGTACCAACCTTTCTTTTACTGAATCACTTTCATCCATCCTTTCATTTTTCATAACTCTCACAGTGGGAATATCAAACTCAATAGGAAGAACTGGATCAATGCCATAGGCCAACTGAAATGGGGAGTATCCTGTTGCTGACTTTGATGTTGCCCTATATGCCCACAGTGCTGCATGAATCCTTTTATTCCATTTATGTACCTGCAAGGCTGCATCTTTTGCTAGAATTTGACACAACACAAAATTTGTTCGTTCCACCTATCCATTTGTGCTTGGCTTGTATGTTGTTGCCTTCCTATGCTTAATACAAAACTTATTGACTAGGGCTTCTACCACCTCATTAATGAAGTGGCTTCCTTGATTTGTTACAATTTCTAATGGGCAACCAAATCTGGTGACAATGCGTTCATACATGAACCTTGCCACTTCATCCATGGAAGCTGTTTTCAATGGGCTAGCTTCAACCCACTTGGTTAAATAATCTATGGCAACTCCAATATACTTATTTTGGTGTGATTTAGTTAGAAGTGGACCTACAATGTCTATTCCCCACTTTTCAAAGGGACCAAGGGGAAGAATAGGACATAATGGAGCTGATGAAGTCTTACGGTTACCATGTGTTTGACAAATATCACATGTCTTACAATAATTATAACAATCTTTAAAAAGAGTGGGCCAGTGATAACCTGCATCCAAGATCCTTCTTGCTGTAAGTTGTCCAGAGAAGTTCCCTCCACATGTACCATTGTGGAATTCTTCTAGCAGTTCCTTCCCTTGATCACGTCTAACTTCCCTCTTGTACTGTCCATCAGGTCCTATTCGAAATAATACTCCATGCAGAATAGAATATGGACGACTGGCTTGAGTAATCTTTCTCTTAGTCTTTGCATTGGCACCATCAGGAAACTTGAATTCATTCAAATAATTCCAAATATCTATGTATTCACTAGGGATTGTGTCAAGGGATAACAATGCTGCCGCGGGAAAATCATCATCATCACAAGATGATCCTAAACCATCATAGGCTCGAGAGAGTGCATCTGCATTGACATGCTTCTTTCCTGGCCTATCTATAATATCAAATTCAAACTCTTGTAGCAAAATTATCCATCTTGCTATCCTCCCTGATGGGTTAGGCTTATTTACAATATATTTTGAGAGCCTAATGATCTGTTACAACTAGAAATTTTTGCCCTAGCAAGTAATTTCTAAACTTCTTTACAACAAAAATGATAGCTAGAGCCTCTTTTTCAGTTACAGTATAATTTACCTCAGCACTGCTCATTTGTCTGCTCCCAAAGTAAATTGGATGTTCATTCCCATTTTCATCCTTTTGGCTCAAATTACTTCCTAGTGGTGCATCTGAGGTATCAGTGTACAGAATGAATGGCTTGCTCCAATCTGGATTCTTCAAAACAGGTGAAGACACCAAGGCTTCCTTCAATTGTCTAAAAGCTTCATGTTCCTTATTTCCTGGTTCATAAGTAACATCCTTCTTTAAGAACTGGGTTAGTGGCTTGTGCAATATTTGAGAAATTCTTGATGAACCTTCTATAGTAACCCACATGGCCTAAAAATGATCTCAACTTACTTCTATTAAGAGGAAATGGTAAATATTTGATTTTTGAAACTTTATCAGGATCAGTACCAATACATTTCTGGATACAACATGCCCTAACAAAACGCCTTTAGAACATCCAAAGACACACTTTGTAGGGTTTAGTGAGGCTTGTGCTTATCTAACCTTTGAAATGCTGTCTCCATTTGGTGCAGGTGGTCCAACTTGCTCCCATAGATGCAAAAATAATCCAGAAATACTCTGATGAAGGTCCCAATGTAGGGTTCGAACACCCTATTCATCAAATGCTGGAATGTTGCTGGAGCATTACACAACCCAAAATACATAACTCTATAAGCAAACGTTCCCCAAGGAGTGGTGAATGTGGTATTCAGCTGATCTTTCTCTGCTATACGAACTTGGTTATAGCTGCTATATCCATCAGCAAAACTATAGCACTCCTGGCTAGCTACTTTGTCCAAGATCTGATCTGAAAATGGAAGAGGGTAATGATCCTTCTTTGTTGCCTTATTGAGCTTCCTATAATCAACACAAATGCGTAGCTTCCCATTCTTTTTTATTAAGATCACAATGGAAGAAACCCATTCTGAATTCTCCACAGCAAATATGAATCTTGCATCAAGTAAATTATCTATTTCTTCTTTTACATTCTTAGAAAAATTAGGATTCATTCTATATGACATTTGCTTTATGGGCTTAGCACCATCTACCAGCTCAATAGAATGTTCTACCCAACTTACTTGACGGAGTTCCTTGTAATCAAAAGTGAATATGTGTATGTACCTTCGAAAGAGCTGGAGGTAGGATTCC
Organism: Taxus chinensis; assembly: GCA_019776745.2. Taxonomy (NCBI): domain Eukaryota; kingdom Viridiplantae; phylum Streptophyta; class Pinopsida; order Cupressales; family Taxaceae; genus Taxus; species Taxus chinensis. The sequence continues at coordinate 720,156,904 of CM034148.1, forward strand.
TTCTCACTCTCTATCACAGCATCACCAATCTTTATTTGTTGGAGACGATCATCAACTTCTTCTTTAGATAATTTTATGGGGTCATGAGTCGGTGTGACTGGAAGGATATCCATGACTGAAACATCAACCTCACTTTCTTCATCTTCAGTGTCCACTTCACTGGTACTAGAGTAATCAGAGGATGTCCAATCATCAGTTTCATCACTTGAATCAACAGGTTCTGCCTTATGATGTTGAGGGATCACATTTATCTTCACCCTCTCTCTACCACGTCTAAGAGTCATGAGGCCTTCATTCCAGTAGTTTCTTACATGAACTCTCCTTAGCCATGGTCTTCCCAACAACATTGGGTACGCAAAAGTACCATTTTTCATCACCTGAAAGTCTACCACACATACAACACCCATAACAGATATTGCCACATTTGAAACTACACCTTCTGGTTTATTTTTTCCTTTACTTAATGACCTTAACATAAGTGTTGAAGGGCGATCAATTTTTAAACCCAACATATTCATTATAGACTCGGTCATTACATTAACTGCAGCACCTCCATCAACTAAGACATCATGAATTGAAATACCATTACATAATACCTCAGCTTGTGGAGCATAGGGATCTACCTCTACCTCCAAAATAGGGACTGTCGACACTAAAATTTTCCTCCATAATTTCTATTTCATTAATGTATGTATTGGGAAAAGGATGTTGTTAAGTGTAATTAGTAGTAGCGTCTGATAGAAGATAATGGCGCCGTCAGTACGGTGTCGCCAATAATGTGGAGTACGGTAACAGTCAAAGTACAATAGGAATGTTGTAAAAAGTAAATATTTGTCGTAAGTGGTCCGGTAATGTTAAAATGTCAAAGTTTGGGTAATTAGAGAAGTAGGGTCTACATGATTACGAATTAAAAATATTATATTGGTAATAAGGACAAGGAGTGAGGTCATAAATATTTTGTGTATTTTATTTGTAAAAAGTCTAAAAATGTGGAACCCATGTAAAATGATAAGGTTTATCTTATCTTAACAGATAAGCTTACATGTATAGATAAGAGTTAAGGTATGGAATATGATTCGTCAGAGTGGATTTCTTATCCTATCTTAGAGATATGATGGATAAGCCTGGAAGTTCTATAAATAGAGAGGCCACCCCCCCTCATTTAGCATAGAAAGAAGTAGTGAGAAATATTGTAGGAAGTGTGCAAAGGAAGCCATCAGTTAAAGGTGTGTTGAAGAAGCCATCAAGAGGTGTAATTGTAAAGTTTCTCCCATAGTCTTGTTGAAGTATCTCATGGGTGAGATTGTAACAGTTTCATGTTAATATTATAATTTATTTTGATATTTCAGATTTGTCTTCATTCTGTCTTATCATAGTCAATGGTATTCTTGTGTTCAGTTGTTGTTTTGCTTCCAGATTACATCCACCAAACTAAAGGTTGTGCATTAGTAAATAATCATAGCACGAGGAGTTCCGGTGAAGAATTATCATAGTGCCGGATTGGTGATGAAATTTTGGTTCCGTTGCCGGGACCATTCCTCGTTGGTGGATTTTCTGGAGAGATATTCCCACTTAGGCAAAAATTAATTGGAGGGTAACCTTGTTTTTACTGTGCATAATAGTTACCATCGTAAAGTCATTTTTACCGTGAATAGTAGTTACCATGTTAAATTCATTTTTGCCATGAATAGAAGTTACCCTGGTAAAGTCCTTTTTGATGGGAATAGTAATTACCGCAGTAAAGTCACTTTTTACCGTGAATAGTATCTACCGCAGTAACTTCACTTTTTACCGTGAATAGTGTTTACCACAGTAAAGTCAGTTTTTACCGTAGTAAGTCAAGTTTTACCATAGTTTACCGTGGTCATTTCTAGTATAGTGATTCCAATTATTTGTGCACATAAGTCTTGTTAATTGTACTTGTGGGTTGGTATTTCACGGTGGTTACTTTTGAAAATGGGAAAGATTCCTGTTTTTTCAGCTCAATCTAATGAAGATGCTTCTTCTTTCATTCAAGAGTTTAAACGATCTTGTATTTGTAATGGCCTCATAAGAAGGGAACAATGGACTGAATTTTTTCCTACTTTTTTGGATGGTTCAGCACTTAGGTGGTTTGAAACACTAGGTGATAATGTGAAAAATTCATGGGATTTATTAACCGAAAGTTTTCTTGAAGAATTTGGTGAACAACAGAAATATACATATCTCATGATCGAGATCACAAAGCTATCCCAAGGAGAGAAGGAGAAGATAAGGGATTATCATGCTCGTGTTCTAGAGCTAAGGAGGAAGCTCGATGCCCAGATCCGGAAGGAAGGACTAGCGGATGGGTTGATGAATGACGTGGATAATCTCCTCTGTAAGCACTTCATTCTTGGGATGAAGCCAGAGATCAGACAACGAGTGAAGTATGACCGCCCAGCTACCATTGAACAAGCAAAGGAGATTGCAAGAAGGCAAGAAGAAAGCATGGAAGAGGAGCCCAAAGAAATTGTTGCTAAAGTAGAGCCTACACTAGCACCTTTTGTCCTGAATCCACAACCACTCCCGGTGAGCACAAATATTTCTCCTAATACATCTACTGAGTATGAAGATCTGCTAAAAAAGATGGGTCAGTTAACTATTAATCTTCTTCAAGGAAAGGAATTTAGTTCTCAGGGAGGAGATAGAGGTCCAAAGAGAAATATTTCTGAAGTGTTTTGTTATGGTTGTTATAAAAAGGGTCATTATAAGTATAATTGTCCAGATAGAGCTTCTACATCTGGTAAGGGAGATAATGATAAAGGAAAAACACCTGTGAATTCTTTTGATGTAGTAGATAAGAGTAGAAATAATGAAGTAGATGTGTTTGTAACAAAAAGAAAGAAAGAGAAAGATAATCAACATGGAAATGATCCTAAGAAGATGAAAGAAGAAACTAGTAAGAAACATAGGAGAAGAAAGTTAGGTGTGCAGGATTTTCTGATTTCACAGGGGCAAGGACCATACTCCATCTTGGAAGATCTGTCCAAAAGGCCTGCAAATATTACATATGGTCAACTCTTGGCTATGTCTTCTGAGAAGAGGCGGGAGTTGCGAGGTGGACTCAATGCTTGAAGAAGGAAGGAGGTTGAGGTCCCTGTTTTGGAGGCAGAGGCAGATCCCTATGCTTCACAAACTGAGGTATTATGTAATGGTATTTCAATTCATGATGTCTTAGTTGATGGAGGTGCTGCAGTTAATGTAATAACCGAGTCTGTAATGAATATGTTGGGTTTAAAAATTGATCGCCCTTCAACACTTATGTTAAGGTCATTAAATAAGGGAAAAACTAAACCAGAAGGTGTAATTTCAAATGTGGCAATATCTGTTATGGGTGTTGTATGTGTGGTAGACTTTCAGGTTATGAAAAATGGTACTGTTGCGTACCCAATGCTGCTGGGAAGACCATGGCTAACGAGAGTTCATGCAAGAAACTACTGGAATGAAGGTTTCATGACACTTGGACGTGGTAGAGAGAGGGTGAAGATAAACGTGATCCCTCGACATCATAAAGTAGAACCTGTGGATTCAAGTGATGAAACTGATGATTGGACATCCTCTGATTACTCTAATACCAGTGAAGTGGACACTGAAGATGAAGAAAGTGAGGTGGATGTTTCAGTCATGGATATCTTGCCAGTCACACTAACTCATGACCCCATAAAATTATCTGAAGAAGAAGTTGATGATCGTCTCCAACAAATAAAGATTGGTGATGCTGTGATGGAGAGTGAGAAGGAATCCTACCTCCAGCTCTTTCGAAGGTACATACACCTATTCACTTTTGATTACAAGGAACTCTGTCAAGTAAGTTGGGTAGAACATTGTATTGAGCTGGTAGATGGTGCTAAGCCTATAAAGCAAATGCCATATAGAATGAATCCTAATTTTTCCAAGACTGTAAAAGAATAAATAGATAAGTTGCTTGATGCAGGATTCATATTTGCTGTGGAGAATTCAGAATGGGTTTCTCCCATTGTGATCTCAATAAAAAAGAATGGGAAGCTACGCATTTGTGTTGATTACAGGAAGCTCAATAAGGCAAAAAAGAAGGATCATTACCCTCTTCCATTTTCAGATCAGATCTTGGACGAAGTAGCTGGCCAGGAGTGCTATAGTTTTGCTGATGGATATAGCGGCTACAACCAAGTTCGTATAGCAGAGAAAGATCAGCTGAAGACCACGTTCACCACTCCTTGGGGAACGTTTGCTTATAGAGTTATGCCTTTTGGGTTGTGTAATGCTCCAGCAACATTCCAGCATTTGATGAATAGGGTGTTCGAACCCTACATTGGGATCTTCATCAGAGTATTTCTGGATGATTTTTGCATCTATGGGAGCAAGTTGGACCACCTGCACCAAATGGAGACAAAATTTCAAAGGTTAGATGAAGCACAAGCCTCACTAAACCCTACAAAGTGTGTCTTTGGATGTTCTAAAGGCGTTTTGTTAGGGCATGTTGTATCCAGAGATGGTATTGGTACTGATCCTGATAAAGTTTCAAAAATCAAAGATTTACCATTTCCTATAAATAGAAGTGAATTGAGATCATTTTTAGGCCATGTGGGTTACTATAGAAGGTTCATCAAGAATTTCTCAAAGATTGCACAGCCACTAACCCAGTTCTTGAAGAAGGATGTTGCTTATGAACCAGGAAACAAGGCACATGAAGCTTTTGGACAACTGAAGGAAGCCCTGGTGTCTTCACCTGTTTTGAAGAATCCAGATTGGAGCAAGCCATTCATTGTGTACACTGATGCCTCAGATGCAGCACTAGGTAGTACTTTGAGCCAAAAGGATGAAAATGGGAATGAACATCCAATTTACTTTGGGAGCAGACAAATGAGTAGTGCTGAGGTAAACTATACTGTAACTGAAAAAGAGGCTCTGGCTATCATTTTTGCTGTAAAGAAGTTTAGAAATTACTTGCTAGGGCAGAAATTTATAGTTGTAACGGATCATCAGGCTCTGAAATATATTGTCAATAAGCCTAACCCATCAGGGAGGATAGCAAGATGGATAATTTTGCTACAAGAATTTGAATTTGATATTATAGATAGGCCAGGAAAGAAGCATGTCAATGCAGATGCACTCTCTCGAGCCTATGATGGTTTAGGATCATCTTGTGATGATGATGATTTTCCCGATGCAGCATTGTTCTCCCTTGACATAATCCCTAGTGAATACATAGATATTTGGAATTATCTGAATGAATTCAAGTTTCCTGTTGGTGCCAATGCAAAGACTAAGAGAAAGATTACTCAAGCCAGTCGTCCATATTCTATTCTGCATGGAGCATTATTTTGAATAGGACCTGATGGACAGTACAAGAGGGCAGTTGGACGTGATCAAGGAAAGGAGCTGCTAGAAGAATTCCATAATAGTACATGTGGAGGGCACTTCTCTGGACAACTTACAGCAAGAAGGATCTTGGATGTAGGTTATCACTGGCCCACTCTTTTTAAAGATTGTTATAATTATTGTAAGACATGTGATATTTGTCAAACACATGGTAACCGTAAGACTTCATCAGCTCTATTATGTCCTATTCTTCCCCTTGGTCCCTTTGAAAAATGGGGAATAGACATTGTAGGTCCACTTCCAACTACATCACGTCAAAATAAGTATATTGTAGTTGCCACAGATTATTTAACCAAGTGGGTTAAAGCTAGGCCATTGAAAACAAATTCCATGGATAAAGTGGCAAGGTTCATATATGAACGCATTGTCACCAGATTTGGTTGTCCATTAGAAATTGTAACAGATCAAGGAAGCCACTTCATTAATGAGGTGGTAGAAGACCTAGTTAATAAGTTTTCTATCAAGCAAAGGAAGGCAACAACATACAAGCCAAGCACAAATGGACAGGTGGAACGAACAAATTTTGTGCTGTGTCAAATTCTAGCAAAAGATGCAGCCTTGCAGGTACATAAATGGGATAAAAGGATTCATGCGGCATTGTGGGCATATAGAGCAACATCAAAGTTAGCAACATGATACTCCCCATTTCAGTTGGCCTATGGCATTGATCCAGTTCTTCCTATTGAGTTTGATATTCCCGTTGTGAGAGTTATGGAAAATGAAAGGATGGATGAAAGTGATTCAGTAAAAGAAAGGTTGGTACATCTTCATTTGCTAGAGGAAATGAGGGAAATAGCAAAGCATACAAGCCATAAGAAGAAAATGAAGCAGAAGGAATACTTTGATCAAAAGATCTAATGGTCTCCATTTCATGTGAATGACTTGGTCCTAGTATATGATTCCAGATACAAAAAAAGAAGACAGAGAAAATTTCTTCCAAAATGGATGGGGCCCTACAAAATAGCAGCTGTGCATGAAAATGGTACGTACCGACTGGAGGAATTGGATGGCACGCCCATTACAAAATGGGTCAACCACGACAAGTTGAAGATTTTCCAAGCACCAGAATAGTCTACTCCGAGGACGGAGTAGAAGCTAGGAAGGGGGAAGATGTTGACACTAAAATTTTCCTCCTTAATTTCTATTTCATTAATGTATGTATTAGGAATAGGATGTTGTTAAGTGTAATTAGTAGTAGCGTCCGATAGAAGATAACGGCGCCGTCAGTACGGTGTCGCCAATAATGTGGAGTACGGTAACAGTCAAAGTACAATAGGAATGTTGTAAAAAGTAAATATTTGTCGTAAGTGGTCCGGTAATGTTAAAATGTCAAAGTTTGGGTAATTAGAGAAGTAGGGTCTACATGATTAGGAATTAGAAATATTATATTGGTAATAAGGACAAGGAGTGAGGTCATAAATATTTTGTGTATTTTATTTGTAAAAAGTCTAAAAATGTGGAACCCATGTAAAATGATAAGGTTTATCTTATCTTAACAGATAAGCTTACATTTACAGATAAGAGTTAAGGTATGGAATATGATTCGTCAGAGTGGATTTCTTATCCTATCTTAGAGATAGGATGGATAATCCTTGAAGTTCTATAAATAGAGAGGCCACCCCGCCTCATTTAGCATAGAAAGAAGTAGTGAGAAATATTGTAGGAAGTGTGCGAAGGAAGCCATCAGTTAAAGGTGTGTTGAAGAAGCCATCAAGAGGTGTAATTGTAAAGTTTCTCCCATAGTCTTGTTGAAGTATCTCATGGGTGAGATTGTAACAGTTTCATGTTAATATTATAATTTATTTTGATATTTCAGATTTGTCGTCATTCTGTCTTATCATAGTCAATGGTATTCTTGTGTTCGGTTGTTGTTTTGCTTCTAGATTACATCCACCAAACTAAAGGCTGTGCATTAGTAAATAATCATAGCACGAGGAGTTTCCGGTGAAGAATTATCATAGTGCCGGATTGGTGATGACAGGACCTCAACCTCCTTCCTTCTTCGAGCATTGAGTCCACCTCGCAACTCCCGCCTCTTCTCAGAAGACATAGCCAAGAGTTGACCATATGTAATATTTGCAGGCCTTTTGGACAGATCTTCCAAGATGGAGTATGGTCCTTGCCCCTGTGAAATTAGAAAATCCTACACACCCAACTTTCTTCTCCTATGCTTCTTACTAGTTTCTTCTTTCGTCTTCTTATGATCATTTCCATGTTGATTATCTTTTTCTTTCTTTCTTTTTGTTACAAACACATCTAATTCATTATTTCTTCTCTTATCTACTACATCAAAAGAATTCACAGGTGCTTTTCCTTTATCATTATCTTCTTTACCAGATGTAGAAGCTCTATCTGGACAATTATACTTATAATGACCCTTTTTATAACAACCATAACAAACAACTTCAGAAATATTTCTTTTTGGACCTCTATCTCCTCCCTGAGAACTAAATTCCTTTCCTTGAAGAAGATTAATAGTTAACTGACCCATCTTTTTTAGCAGATCTTCATACTCAGTAGATGTACTAGGAGAAATATTTGTGCTCACCGGGAGTGGTTGTGGATTAAGGACCAAAGGTGCTGGTGTAGGCTCTACTTTAGAAACAATTTCTTTGGGCTCCTCTTCCATGCTTTCTTCTTGCCTTCTTGCAATCTCCTTTGCTTGTTCAATGGTAGCTAGGCGGTCATACTTCACTCGTTGTCTGATCTCTGGCTTCATCCCAAGAATGAAGTCCTTAAATAAGAGATTATCCATGCCATTCATTAACCCATCCGCTAGTCCTTCCTTCCGGATCTGGGCATCAAGCTTCCTCCTTAGCTCTAGAATACGAGCATGACAATCCCTTATCTTCTCCTTCTCTCCTTGGGATAGCTTTGTGATCTCGATCATGAGATCTACATATTTCTGTTGTTCACCAAATTCTTCAAGAAAACTTTCAGTTAATAAATCCCATGAATTTTTCACATTATCACCTAGTGTTTCAAACCACCTAAGTGCTGAACCATCTAAAAAGGTAGGAAAAAATTCAGTCCATTGTTCCCTTCTTATAAGTCCATTACAAATACAAGATCGCTTAAACTCTTGAATGAAAGAAAAATCATCTTCATTAGATTAAGCTGAAAAAATAGGAATCTTTCCCATTTTCAAAAGCAACCACCGTGAAATACCAACTCACAAGTACAATCAACAAGACTTATGTGTACAAATAATTGGAATCACTATACTAGAAAGTGACTTTACACCTTTCTACAGTAAAATAGAAATGACCACGGTAAACTATGGTAAAACTTGACTTATTGTGGTAAAAACTGACTTTACTGTGGTAAACACTATTCACGGTAAAAATTGAAGTTATTGCGGTAAAAACTGACTTTACTGTGGTAAACACTATTCACGGTAAAAAGTGAAGTTATTGCGGTAAATACTATTCACGGTAAAAAGTGAAGTTACTGTGGTAAATACTATTCACAGTAAAAAGTGACTTTACTGCGGTAAATACTATTCTAGCAAAAATGACTTTACCATGGTAACTACTATTCATGGCAAAAATGACTTTACCATGGTAACTACTATGCACAGTAAAAACAAGGTTACCCTCTAATTGATTTTTGACTAAGTGGGAATATCTCTCTAGAAAATCCACCAACGAGGAATGGTCCCAGCAACGGAACCAAAATGTCATCACCAATCCGGCACTATGATAATTCTTCACCGGGAACTCCTCGTGCTATGATTATTTACTAATGCACAGCCTTTAGTTTGGTGGATGTAATCTGGAAACAAAACAACAACATAACACAAGAATACCATCGACTATGATAAGACAGAATGATGACAAATCTGAAATATCAAAATAAATTATAATATTAATATGAAACTATTATAATCTCACCCATGAGGTACTTCAAGTGTTATTGACTTCACTTGCCTTTCACCAAGACTATGGGAGAAACTTTACAATTACACCTCTTAATGGCTTCTTCAACACACCTTTAAACTGATGGCTTCCTTCGCACACTTCCTACAATATTTGTCACTACTTCCTTCTATGCTAAATGAGGGGGGTGGCCTCTCTATTTATAGAACTTCTAGGCTTATCCATCTTATCTCTAAGATAGGATAAGAAATCCACTCTGACGAATCATATTCCATACCTTAACTCTTATCTGTACATGTAAGCTTATCTATTAAGATAAGATAAACCTTATCATTTTACATGGGTTCCACATTTTTAGACTTTTTACAAATAAAATACACAAAATATTTATGACCTCACTCCTTGTCTTTATTACCAATATAATATTTCTAATTCCTAATCATGTAGACCCTACTTCTCTAATTACCCAAACTTTGACATTTTAACATTACCGGACCACTTATGACAAATATTTACTTTTTACAACATTCCTATTGTACTTTGACTGTTATCGTACTCCACATTATTGGCGGCACCGTACTGATGGTGCCGTTATCTTCTATCAGACGCTACTACTAATTATACTTAACAACATCCTATTCCTAATACATACATTAATGAAATAGAAATTACGGAGGAAAATTTTAGTGTCGACATTTCCTCTTCCAGGTCTAGAATCCTTATGGCAATGAAGTATAGATTAACACTTTGTCTATTATGCTAAATAACTTCTCTCATATCAGAAGCAATGTCTTCTTGGATGTGAAAAAGTAAATCAGGTCTCTCAACAAGAGGATTTCCCAGAATAGCCATGATTTACATCCATGTAGTTTGTGTGATTATTCAATCTTTAGAAAATTTTCTTCTAGAATATTTTTTTTGTATTTTATGACCCTGAGGTCATTCTTAGGTGCAGATGCTACAAAATCTACCCCACGGTGGGTGCCAAAAACTGTTGGCAAGAAAATTTGTCTTGTGGACAAATTGGTAGGTTTCAAGCCAATGCTATGGGAATATAAGTCCCTCTACTTGAACGGTTCAGCTTCTGTATGTGCATGCATAAAACGTGGTTTCCAATGGTGGAATTTCGACTAGAGATCTAACAGGGGCACTCTACTAACCATGTGGCAAAGCTAGCAATGTCTTACTAGAGAAGAAACTTTGTCTTGGAAAGGGGAAGGGGAGTGGAAATGGAGGTAGGAAAAAACTAATGTTGTGAGTAGAATATCAGATGCCCACACACATTAATTAGAATTTTCATTTACATGCATTTAAATTTAGAAGAAAAAAATCCACAGGAGAAGCTACAAGACCAAATAAAATTCATTAGTCACAAGGTACTAATGAATCCCTCAATCAAAAAGGCAAAAATTACTTCTTTTATTATTGAAGCTAAAGTGAAGTTTGTACAGAGCTTTGAGAATAGAGGAAATTCCAAGGAGAAGGGAAAATAGAAGAATTATGGTGTTTTTGTCTTTTCTAGGTACAGATCACTCTGGTCTTTTTTGAAATCAATCGCCAACCCTTTTGAATGGCTCTGAGGAGCCATTATATCCTTTTAAAAAATGGTTACAACTATACAAATCATTTATTCCTCTTTAAATTCCTCCATTGCAAAGAAAATGCTCATGGCGGGTTAAAAAGAAAATCCTATAACGTGAACGTTACATTTGATTTTCTAGTTGTAATATAGACTGTTTGATTTTCTTTTATAAATTTGAAATTGTGTCATTCACATGGTAGGAAGAGATAGGAGTAGGTACAGGGAAAGCCCTTTGTATTTTAGAATTTTTTAGAGATTTGGTAATTTGGAACAAATCAGCCTGCACCCCCGCTTCGAATTTTTAGCTTAGGCACATGGCATTTTTTTATTGGAAATGTGGTCGCAGCCCTTTTCTCAACATTTTAACCTTGTTTTGGAAAAAGGCTCAAAAACTCAAATTCCTCAGCCAACCCGCTCTCTCGCTTTGAAATTTCAATGGCGGGCTTCACCTATGAATTTTTCCCTCTGGGCTCAAGATTTTACTCTTTTCTGTATAGCATGATTGGGGTTTAGTGTCAACACTCTATGTCGTGCGCCATTTCTGTGCGCCAAGGCGCATCCTTTACCCTGTCGACACTCATTTCTGTGCGCCACTTTTGTTCACCTTGGCGCATACATTTTAGTGTCAACACTCTATGTCTTATGCCATTTCTGTGCACCAAGGCGCATCCTTTACCCTGTCGACACTCATTTCTGTGCGCCACTTTTGTGCGCCTTGGCGCATACATTTTAGTGTCAACACTCTGTGTCGTGCACCATTTCTGTGTGCCTTGGATATAAATGTCAGGGATTTGAGCTTCTTTGATTTTTATATTCTTTCTGTTTGTCTATATCTATCCGGGGGGGGAAGATATATACAACAGATTCTATGAAGTCATCCCGAATGTGGATAAAGGAGACATCTAGAGTTGTATGTTGTAAGTGCATCATAAAGAAGGCCATTTTTCTAGACATTGTCATAAAATGCAAGCTCATATACATGGAGGTAAAAAATATGATTTGATGATCCTAGGCACATATAAAGATAGTCAAGGGAACAATTTCAATTATTAAATGAAGGAGCCATGCTGTAACTGAGGATATTACAAAATGGACAGACCAAAGCTAAGAAGGAGGATTGTGGGTCAGTAAAGTCCATCAAGACTAAGGATCTATCATTAACATACTTATAAGAAGTATGGATTTCTCCATCTAGTTCGAATGTTCAAGTTGGCATTGAACACTTTAGGATGGAGTGAGTTCAAAATTTTGAGTGTGACTTGGAAAATGAGAAGAATTTCTTGAGAGAAAACCAGTCATACTGAGGACATCTAATAAAGAGGAATCCCGGTAACATAACAAATGATGCAGCCTAGGAAAGGAAGGTGAATGTATCTTAAGGCGTGTTGGCACATGACTTAGTTCTTAAGTTGGGTTCTCACCCGAAGCACATGAAAGGCACCTAGGTCCCTCTTTAGAGCTTCTAGTACAGGAAAGTTAGTCATTTTGAAGGATAGCTTAAATGATCATGTAGATTCAGTAATTAGTAGTTATCTACCCATAGTTGCATAAACCATATCAAGAAAATCCCTCTCCATGATGCTGACGTATGCTATTCAATAAGTATGATAAAAGGTATTAACCTATCATTAGTCTCCAAATTTAGTTATGTATAATGCAAGGTTGTCCATCCAATATACTCCACTGCATTGAATATGAGAAATCACAAAATCTTCTTACAAGTATACCAATATCTACATGAGTCATGTGCACACTAAGACAGGCTGAACAACACTTTCCATAATTAACTTCATCTAAGACTACGCAATTCAATAGGTGTATGGTGTCACTAGGGTATGGAAGTCATTAAATTTTACCACCCATGCAAGTGTCAAAAAATATGTTATTGAGTTCATTCATAATGTCTTGGTGTATCATTGTTGTTGAGTTCTAGAGCTAAATTACTTCATGTTTTAGCATGCAAATAGAACTTGCTGGAAGTTGACAGTAACTGACATCAGTTAGGGCTTGACCGACATCGGTCAGGGCAAGTTGTCACCAGTGATGGTTGGGCAAAACCGGCATTGGTTACATATGCGATGAAGATTTTAATTAACTCTCGGGCTTTATTTCTATTTTTAGCATTATAAGTAGATTTACTGAATGTAATTGCATGGCTAAGTTCCTTAAATTCTATAAATGACTATTTATAAGCATGAAAGCTAAGGTTTAGAATGTAGAGGATTGATCATAATTAACAAGAACTTGAAAAGGTTGGTGTGAGAGAGAATTCTTGGTGAAGAAGTCAAAAGCTTGAGAGGAAGAAAGTATTGAACATCTGAGAAGTGTAGAAGATTGTAAATCTTCATTGTATATCTTGTCAAAGCTTTGGATAATAAATTGGCTTGTTTCTTGGTGGGTGTAGCCCACACTAGGTGAACCACATTAAATATAGTGTTGATCTATGTCTCTTGTTTTGTATACTTCTTTTGGTAGAATATTTAACTTTTATTTGCATGTATGCTTAGATCTGATATATTGTTTGTACAACTGGTGTGCTAACCCCAACAACTGGTATCAAATCTTTGTTTGAGGGTTTTGTGTGTTGATATATTTACTCACAGAGGGTTTTCTGATTGAGTGGGAGCTACAACAATGGCAAAAGATAATAAATACAAGGTAGAGAAGTTTGAAAGCCAAAACTATCAATTATGGAAGATGCAGATTGAGGAATCTGTTTTAGAGAGATTTGTACTTACCGTTGGAAGAGAAGTCTAGACCTACGAAGATGACTGATAAAGAATGGAAGATTCTTGACAGAAAGGCTTTGGGATCTATAGGATTGAGCCTGGCAGCATCCGTGGCTTCTACGGTAGACTTAATGAAATATTTTGCTAATTTATATGAAAAAATTAGTGCTTCAAATAAAGTTTATTTGATGAAGAAACTTTTTAGTTCTAAGATTCATGAAGGTGAATTTGCTTCTAGTCATTTGACATGATTTCTGATCTATTGTAAATCAGTTAAAATCAGTTTCAATACCATTTGATGATGAAGTAAAAACACTTTTATTCTTATGTTCTTTGCCTGATAGTTGGGATAACTTGGTAATGGATGTTAGTAGTACAAAATTCGCTAATAATATTTTGAAGTTTGATGATGTGGTTAGTATAATCTTGAATGAAGAAATTCATAGGAAAAGTACAGAGGAAAAATCATCTGGAAATGCTTTGAATGTAGAAAGTAGGGGCATGTAGAAGGAGAGATCCAAGAGTAAGAGTAATGGGAAATCAAAGTCAATGGATAACAGATCTAAATCCAGAAGTAAGGGAATTACTTGTTGGAAATGTGGAAAGAAAGGACATGCAAAGAAAGATTGTTGGTGAAAGAATAAAGAGAACCAACAACAAGACAAAGGTAAAGAGGTGAATCTTGCTGCATCAGAGGTAATACAAGATGCTCTTATTCTTTCTTTAGATAGTAGAATTGAATCATGGGTTTTATATTCAAGGAGCTTCTTTCCATGCAACCCCTAACAAGGGTTATTTCAGAAATTATGTCCAGGGAAATTTTGGGAATGTTTATTTGGGTGATGATGAACCTTGCAATATTACTGGTATAGGGGAAGTTCATCTAAAATTACATAATGGAAATACATGGGTATTGAAAGATGTGAGGCATGTGCCAAGCCTCAGGAGGAATCTTATTTCTGCAGGGAAACTAGGTGAATCTGGTTGCATGGTTACTTTTACAGGAGACTCCTGGAAAGTCACCAAGGGTGACTTTTGTTTGTGGAAAGAGGTAAGAAGGTAAGAACGTTATATTTATCTACATGTATTACTGATTCATTTTCTGCATTATCTACTTTAGATTAAGATGCATGCATGTGGCATAATCTAGTTGGGTCATATGAGTCAAAAAGGAATGTAGATCTTAAAGGCTAAGGGTAAGTTATCAGATTTGAAAGATCTAGATCTTGATTTTTGTGAGCATTGTATCTTTGGAAAGAAAAAGAGAGTGATATTTCTCAAAGTTGGGGAAACTAAGAAGAAGCACAGAAATATGGATCTTGTACACTCAGATGTGTGGGGACCAGCTCAGGTATCTTCTCATGGAGGATCCCAGTATTATGTTACTTTCATTGATGATGCTACCAAGAAAGGTATGGGTTTATTGTATTAAACGAAAATCTGATGTTTTTGAAACTTTTAAAATATGGAAATCCCTTGGTAAGAATGAATAAAATTCTCAGTTAAAGTGCCTTAGATCTAATAATGGTGGTGAATACTGTAGCAAGGATTTCAATGATTTTTGTTCAGTGAATGAGATACGTAGAAAAAGAATGGTTCCAAGAACACCACAAGATAATGGTGTTACAGAATGAACAGGACAATCATGGAATGTGCTAGAAGTATGAGGATACATTCTAGACAACCCTTACAATTTTGGGCAGAAACAGTTAATACAGTGGTTGATTTGATTAACCGTGGGCCTTCAAATTCACTAAATGGAGGAATACTAGAGGAAGCTTGGACTAGAAAAGAGGTAGATATTTCTTTTCTTAAATTTTTTTGTTCAGAAGATTTTTTGCATGTTGATAAGGAAAATAGGAAAAAGTTGGATGCCAAATCCAAGAGATGTGCTTTCATTTGTTATGGATCTGGTGGTTTCTATTTTTATTTTTGGGATTTAGAGAATTCTAAAATTATTAGGAGTCGTGAAGTTGAATGGAATGAAAATAAAATGTACTGGGATCAAATTTTGGTACTCAAGGATGAAATCTTCTACTTCTCAACCAGTTCATCTTCACATTTAGAGCACCTAGATGTGAAGATGACTTTCCTTCATGGTGATTTGGATGAAGAAATTTATATGCAACATTTTCTTGGGTATGAAGTCAATGGTAAGGAGAAATTAGTGTACAAGTTGAAAAAGATCATATATGGGCTCAAGAAAGCTCTAAGGAAATGGTATATGAGGTTTGATAGTTTTATGCATGAGCATGGTTACTCGAGATGTGAATCTAACCATTTTTTTTTATTTCAAGAAGCTTGAAAATGGGGAGCGATATTATGTTTTTTACTGTATGGGGCTGATATTCTTATTACAGGATCTAGTATGTAGGACATTGGTGAGCTTAAAAGAAAGCTAACTCGTACACTTTCTATGAATGATTTAGGAGCTTTAAAAATAATTCTTGGTATGTAAATACATAGAGACAGAAAAAAACAAGAAATTGTATTTGTCTCGGGAGGATTATATGTAAAAGGTGTTAGAAAGGTTCAAGATGCAAAATACAAAAACTTTTAGTACACCTATGGATGGACACTTCAAATTAAGAAAATATGAGTGTGTATCATCACATGAGGAGGTCAAATACATGATACGAGTACCATATGTTTCAGTAGTTGGGAGTCTCATGTATTCTGTGGTTTGTACCAGACAAGACATTGCACATGCAGTGGGAGTTATGAGTATGTATATGGAAAATCTAGGTAAAGAGCATTAGAAAGTAGTCCAATGGATACTCGTGTATCTGAAAGGGACATCTAGCATGTAGTTATGTTCTGGAGTTTTGGATATTTCATTATGTGGCTATTTTGATTTAGATATGGCTGGAGATCTGGATGGTAGGAGGAGCACTACTAGATATATTTTCACAGTAGGTGGGACAAAAGTTAGCTAGATTTCAAGATTGCAGAAGGTTATGGCTTTGTCTACTACAGAGGCAGAGTATGTTGCAGCTACATAGGCTAGCAAGGAGATGATATGGATGAGTAGGTTCATGGAAGAGTTAGGAAAGGAGTAAGATGATTGTGAATTGTTCAGTGATAGTTAGAGTGCAATTCATTTGGTAAAGAACTTAACGTTTCATTCAAGAACGAAACACATTCAGTTGAGGGTATCAATTCATACGGAAGGTATTAGAGGATGGACAATTAAATCTAAAAAATATTCATATGAGCGAGAACCCTATGGATATGCTAACGAAGCCATTAGCAAAGGATAAGTTGGAGATAAGGAAGGATATAAGATTGGAACTATACAGGTATGGTGCAGTAATTGACCTACAAGTGGGAGATTTTTTAGTTGTGGAGCTTAATTACTCCAGTTTAGTATGTAATGTAAAAATTGTTGGAAGACACAGTAACCATCATCAATAGGTGGAAATAACATCATTCAACCATGACCGAAATCAGTCAGGAAAGGATGAATTGACATCGGTTAGGGAGAACCGATATCGGTTACTTGTGCGAGGATGTTTTAATTAACTCTCGAGAATTAGATTTATTTTTAGCATTACATTATATTTATTGATTGCAATTACATGGCTAAGTGCCCTAAGTCTATAAATGACTATATATAAGCATGAAAGATAGGGTTTAGAAGTAAGTATTAACAAGAATTAGGAAGAACTTGAAAAGGTTGGTGAGAGAGATAATTCTTGGAAAAGAAGAAAAACTTGAAAGAAAGAAAGTATTGTACATTGAGAGGTGTGGAAGATTGTAAATCTTCATTGCATATCTTGTCAAAGCTTTGGATAATAGATTGAATTGTTTCTTGGTGGATGTAGCCCACACTGGGTGAACCACATTAAATCCAGTGTTGATTTATGTCACTTGTTTAGTATATTTCTTTTGGTAGAATATCTGCTTTTATTTTCATATATGCTTAGATCTGATATATTGTCTGTACAACCAGTGTGCTAACCCCAATATTTAAAAATAGTATGCAAAACATGCAAGTTATCTAACAATATATGTATTATAGTTAACTCCATGTAGAAAGCCTATTATTAGTTTAAACTATGCATCACGCTTACCTACCACTTGTTCCCAACATACAATTGCATGTAGCGCAAGTCTTTATCTCTATGTGTGCTCTACATGTTATATGCAAAAATATTCCTTATCCAAGAAAATTGCTAAGTCCTGATCTAAAGTGTTCTTGTGCACATTTCCTTTCCTATCTTCCCATGCCTTCAAATGTTCCTTGTTCCCACACGCTAATCCTTCATGTGTCTTCTCCTTACAAAAACATTTTTTCTACTTGATAGTAAATTAAAGAGCTAAATAACATAAACTGAAAGAAAATAAAAAAGAGATAAAGAACACCTGATTTAAGCGGGAAAACCGAAGGAAAAATATCCACTGATAAAGCACATTCTATATTATTAATTTATCAGACTTTAACCCAACACTTCCACTTCACTCCTTGGTCTCACAGATAACAATAAAATATCAATGTCTCGTTGTATAACGGCTCGCATATATAAAATATCTTGAGCATATTGTTTATGATCAAATAGCTCAATCATTCCATAAGTACCAATCTCGTGACGGATCATTGTATATATATAGGATGGGTGAATGGCCATACCAGTTCATTCTTTTTAAATTTATGAAGACTGACTAAGTTTAACTAGATAAACTTTTAATAATGGATCATACGTAGTAGTCTATTAAATCATATCCCACTTGACATTATCAACCCCAACACTTCCCCTTAATGTTAAGTAGGAAGAATAAAATAAAACATGCCAAATTTACCTTTTTCTACAAAATGATTTACAAATCCAAGAATCAACAACAGTGACTCTGGATATCATGCAAACAACGGAAATCATACAGATATTCCCATATAGAAATTCTTAAGACAACTACTTTACATATGAATACTTACATCAAATTATGGATCCTTTAATAAAAATCATACCCATAAATAAAGCTTCATTAAGATTTACAAGTAACTTCATATAGTGTGGCACATTTACTTATTACAAAATTGAGGAAGTATTGAAAGTTTACAAAATCAAGTTTACAACAGTCATTAAGAGGTGGCATTGTCATGCACACTCCCCCTTAATGGAAACTCTTATAGGCCCAAAAAAGGCACAAAACCTGAAAAAATTCACAATGCACAATGGATTGGTGAAGATATCTATAACTTGATCTTCAATAGAATAAAACTTTAGATCAATATCACCATTCATGACTTTCTCTCAAATAAAGTGCGTATGAAATTCAATATTCTCGATCCTTTAATGATGAACTAGATTTTTTGCAAGATAAATTCAATTTTGGATGTCATATAGAAGAGTAGTGCTCCCTTTGACACCCATTTGCAGTTCATCCAACGGTCTTTTTAGCCACATAGCTTCCTTTGCACCATAGCACTTCTATACTCTACTTCATTACAGGAGATAGACATTGTTGGTTGCTTCTTGCTACTCCAAGTGATGGAACCTGTACCTAACTTGAAGACATATCCAGAAGTAGACTTTATATTTGTAGTATCACCAACATGATCAAAATCACAATAGCCAAATAAATGTTCATCATTACAAGAATAATAAAATAGATCATAATTAATTGTTCCTTTAATATACTTCAAAATTCTTTTTTCCATTTTTCAATGAACCTCGTAAGGCTCTTGCACAGATATTGAAACTACTCCTACTACATAATAAATATCAGGTCTAGTAATAGTAAAAAAAATTAGACTACAAACTAGTTATCTATACAGAGTAGGATCGAATTTAGCACAAGTTGGTTTAGGATCTAACCTAACATAGAATTCAATACGAATGGCAATAGGCTTACAACCAATCATGTTAAATCTTCTAAGAAAATTCATATCATACTAAGATTTAGATGCAACAATAGACTTATGATCTTGAAATATAACCATGCCAAGAAAATGTTTTAATAAACCTAAATCAGTCATTTCAAAATGTATTTTTAACCTTTCTTTGATTCTAACAACTAACTTACTATCACTGCTAGTACTCAAAAGATCATAACCATTAAGAACAATATTGATAATATCATTATTTTCAAACTTAAAAAACAAGATCATTATCAAAACAGTAGTTAGAGAAGCCAAGATCTTGAAAGAAATTGATAATTTTAGCATAACAAGCTCTAAGAGCTTATTTAAGAGCATACAGAGACTTTTTCAGCTTATAGACTTAAAGTTATTTACCAGGTTCTTCAAAACCTTTAGTCTGACTCATATAGATTTCTTATTTTAAGTCACCATTTTAAAAATCATTTTTGACATCCATTTGGTGAATTTCCGAACCATATTGGGCAAGCAATGCAAGAAGAATTATAAAATTGCTCATCTTAGATACATGAGTAAAAATCTCAACATAGTCAAGACCAAGTTTATGATTGAAACCACGAGCTACTAGCCTTGCCTTGAACTTATCTATTTCTCTTTCAGAATTATATTTTACCTTTTACAACCACCTAAATCCTAAAATCCTTCTCTTAGAAGGAGGTAATAGTTCCCAAGTGTTATTCTTGATCAAAGAAATGTATCCATATTTCATAGTCTGAATCCATCTATCATGTTGGTGTGATTCCTAAAAATATTTTGGTTCAACCTCATAGAGGGTCATCAAGGCATGATAAGTATGTTGACTATGAGTTACCTTTCTTAGACTAATAGGATTAGATTCCTTGACAAGATTTTGAGCCCATTTAGGAATCTTAGGATTCAATACAGCTTGAGATGACTCCCCCTCAATGTCCATCATATCTATATTTGGATAATCAGCCTCTTGAAATTCAATTTCCATAGTGCTAGGAGAAGGATTATCAAGCTCTATCTTAGGAGTATCAAAGGAGGGTTCAAGAGAAGCATCATAGAATGTCTTTTCTAAGACATGAAAATTCCTATTTTCAACTATGTCATGCTTGAAAGGATCATAAACTCTCAATCCTATAGTTCTAGAACCATAGCCAACAAAAATACAATAAAAGGAGGCTAGATCAAGCTTCTTCCTTTTGTCTTTTGGAATGAAGATAGAAGAAGTAGTTCTAAATATTCTTAAGCGAGAAATATTTAGTTTTTTCTTTGTCCATAATTCATGAGGAGTAGCTTGATGAAGATATTTAGTAAGTACTCTATTAAGAATATAGACAACAATATTCATATCTTCAACCATATAAACTTAGGCACATTAGAAGCATGAATCATAGTCCTAGCCATTTTTAAGACAGTTCTATTCTTTTGTTCTACAATGTCATTTTACTTATGGGGAATAAGGAGTAGTCAACTCTCTGTAAATCTCACATGACACATATATCTCATAAAAAAATTTGCTGACATATTCACCTCCATTATCGATCCTAATTCTTTTACTTTTTAGATTAGAAACATTCTCAAATAAATCTTTAAATTCCTAAAACTTAGATAAGACATCAAACTTCTTCTTAATGAAATAATACCAAGCCATTCAAGAGAAATCATCAATAAAGAAAACATCATACAAAACACCAATGAGAGAAGGAAGCTCAAGAGGACCTCTCACATCACTATGAATCAGTTCTAATAACTGAGAATAATTTTGATCATGATGTTTTTGAAATGGTTCAACATGTTTCATGATCATTTTTATCTTGGGAAGACCAACAACAAGATTTAGTATAGACATTTTATACAAGCTTTTGAAATTTACATGCCCATCTATCTCATGCCAAAGATGAATATCATCCATAGAAGAAGAATAAAAACAAGATGCATAAACAAAACCATCAAAGATATACAAGCCATTTTTATGAATACCGGAGCCAATAACATTAATGAATTTATATATGACATACCCTTTTTCTTGTAAAAAAACAAATTTACAATGTTTTTAGTTATCTGAGATCAAGAAAAAATATTCTTTTTCAATTGAGGAATATACAAGACATTCCTAATTACACCATTTGACAACTTAACATTCCCACAATCTTCATATCTAAAGATGAAGTTATCTCCTAGATACATATTTTCCTCACATTTAACTATGTCTGAGAGTATACCAAGATTGCAAGTCATGTTCCTAGAGGCACCACTATAAATAATCCATTCATTTTCATTTGAGGATGAAAGGGAAGTATACATGGCAATATACTTCTTAGTAACATTTTCATGATTTTGCTTTTGATCTTTATTTTGACTATTAGACTTGTTTTTTTTAGAATTCTTGACTAATTTGTTATTTTTTACTCTATAATCACACTCTTTATGCCTAAATTTTCCACATTTGTTACATGTTCCATTGAATTTTACTTTAAAATTTTGAATGTTTTTAACAAAATTAGACTTAGGATTGGCTTTAACACTAGATTTGATATTATACTTATGATTAGGATTGTTATTATTCCTATTATGATCATACTTGTGATTATGGGAGAAAAATTCTTGAGAAACAGTCTCTTTTGAATAAAAATTATCTATTACACTCTCTTCTTAAATTAACAAAGAAGATAGAGTGTCTAAATCAGGAAGATCATTCTCATTCTGATGTTTTGAATTAAGAATAGAGATATAGTTTCTGAACTTTTCATGAATTTTTATTTGGATTATGAAATATAGAATCTTATCTTTACATATTTCATAGTTACGGCCATCAAATTGAGCTTTAATGTTCTTAATTTTAGCTAAATAATTGACTATTTTCTCACCCCCTTTCATAGGAGTTGTGAGCATCTCTAAAAATAGCTTAATTATCTTAACTAAATTACCACCTTCGTGCATTGTCTCTAATTACTTTCAGGAATCCGCAATCGAGTCCATATGACCTATATGCATCAAAAATTCATCTTTTTTACTTTGCAAAAGGATGGACAGAGCTTCTTGTGATCTCTTTGAGAAGGAGCTAAGTTTTTCAAGTGCTTATTATCTACCAGTGGGTCATTTTTTAACACCAGTCACTAGATCCCATAGCTTCCTATCCATAAAAAAACCTTTTAAACTAATTCTCCAAATGTTATAATTCATTTCATTTAGTAGTTGATAATTATCTAATGAAAAACTAACAGAACTATCATTTTTAATCCTCAGACGACACTAACAACAAACACAACTTAAAAATTTTGAATCAAAGAATCCAAAAAGAGACAAAAATCAAGCTATAGATCTTCTAATTTTCTATATGAATGCAAACATATTTAAATTAATCAAAAATAACCTACATTGATTGAGTTTAAGATCAAGCTAACATAGCTTTTCTTGAGTCATGGATATAGACGAATTAATTAACTAAAAAAGAAAAGGAAAAAATAGCTCAACGAGTTATTTTGCAACTGGGCAAGGGTGAGCTCAAAAGCGAGATAACCGAGCTTCAAACCGAGGTACTTAACTACCAAATAAAAAACAACCAAAGTAGGAGGCAATGCATCGCATAGATCAATAATACCAAGAGGGGCACATGTTATCTTTCTGAGAAATTCTAAAGCGTATCCCCCAAGAGGATGTGAAGACCCTAGAATTCAATTAAAATATATAACTTATCAGTTCTGTAACATGGTAATAAAACTGTGAAAAAAATATGACATCACGAAAAGATAAAACACGTGTCACTTTTCTATTATCTTTTACTTCGTAGTGTAGCTAATAGGACAGAAGAAAATTAAGAGAAAAAATAGACTGCAAAATGTATACACGTGTCGTTAATTAATTGGTTTCCTTTTTTGCACTCTCACACAATGCAAACAATATGCAAAAGTAAATACATTAAATAAAACTCAATCAAATGATACCACTTGTCAAAGATATAATGACTGAAAATATACACTTGGTGGCTTCCCACCAAACTATAAATAGATTTCCTTGGGTTGACTTAAAGTCCCCAGAATAAGCTAAACTTTAAAATAAAGTTTGGGTCCGAAATCAAAATGACATATGTCACACTCTTAGTGGCTAATAAAAATCAAAGACTGACACCCTGACACTTGTGAAGACTGACACAAAAAAATATTAATACATGTGTCCAAATGAAATTGGTTCACACTATGCAGTGTTTATCAAACTGACTAAATAAATTTGAACACACTTGGAGCCTTTTAAATGGCACACTCTTCGTAAGTGTGACAAAGACTAAAAATTGTGAAAAGGTGGTAAAATCTAATTAGATAATCCACTACCACAATTATAAGGAATGAAAAATGTGAAATTCGAAGACACACAGAGCAATCCTATTGGCCCAAGTTTCATAAAGATAGAGGAAGCAAAGAAGAATAACATAGCGAAACACTTGGAGAAAAATTATTGGCTTGGATTTCACAAGATTCAGAAAAAATAAGAAAGGACTTATAACACAAAGAAATGTGGGATGCCCTTATTGGCTCATGTTTTCCTAACTGATAAATAGATCATTAGAAAATTGACAATGGGGAGTAAGGTGGAGCTTACTAATTCGCTCAAGCTTCGTAAAAAAAAGTTTATAAAAAAACTGACAACACAAAGCTAGATGGAGCAAAATGATTGGCTTGAGCTTCACAGTTAGCACAACCTTTTAGAGAATGAAAATTTCAATAAATACTAATAGAGTGGAGCCATTTGGAAATAAATTATTGGATCTCACTTCACAAACACGAAAAGAGCAACAACAAATCTATTTGGAGCAATTTTAATGGCTCGAGCTTCACAAAATTGAAAATATCTATAAAAAGACTCACAATGAGAAGCTAGATGGAACTTAATGATTGAATCAAGCTTCAAAAAGATAGATTTAGTGAAAAAATAAATATTTATAAATTTAGAGAGGATTTAAATGCTCCACATTAAGTGAAACTAAAGAGATATTTTGGATCCACAACCAAAACATACAATAATGGCTATAAATGGCGCGCAAACTTAAAACAAGCTCGCATACAACGGATTTAAACTAAGAATGACTGAAATAAGATGCAGAAGCATAGATCTAAACATGAAATTTCTCAAACACAATCTAAAAATCCAATTATCTACTATTTCACCAATATTTCAAAAAATATTTAGGCGGGAATTGGAGTTTAAAACCTGATTTTCTTAAAGATGACTGTGGAAATTTTAGGGTTTCATATATTCATGAATAAACTTAAAGCTTATTCACCTCTTCAAATTAAAATCTTCCAGATCAATTTTACACATGCATAATCACCTAATTTGATACCATGTTAGGATTTA
This sequence comes from Taxus chinensis, assembly GCA_019776745.2. Classification (NCBI taxonomy): domain Eukaryota; kingdom Viridiplantae; phylum Streptophyta; class Pinopsida; order Cupressales; family Taxaceae; genus Taxus; species Taxus chinensis. The sequence goes on from CM034148.1 coordinate 720,181,672, forward strand.
AAAGGGAATATATAATTAACAAATTATAGATCCACAAATAAAGTCCCAAAGATTATAGATTATGATGTGCAGATAAATAAACATAGATCTAGTTTAATTTAGATTTTCAATTACAAATATATATAACATCAGCTGAAATAAAATAACAAAGATACATAGAATAGTAGATTTAAGTGGGTAAACCTAAAGGAAAAAACCCCACTGATAAAGCATTATCTATATTAAAATTTTATCAGACTTTAACCCAGCACTTCCACTTCGCTCCTCAGTCTCACAGATAACAATAACATATCAATGTCTTACATTATAACAACTCAAATATATAAAATAGATTGAGAATATTTCTTATGATCAGATAGCTCAATCATTCCATAGGTACCAACCCTGAGAGGGATCATCCTATATATAGGGTGGGTGAACGGTCATATTATTTCACTCTTTTTAAAGTTGTGAAGACCGACTGAGTTTAATTAAATAAAATTTTAATAATGAGTCATAAGTAATGGTCTATCAAATGATATCCCACTTGAAATTATCAACCCCAACACCTTTTCCATCATCTTTCATGACCCATGACACATTACTTTTACCTTTCATGACACATTACTTCATTTTTGCATCCTTGGCTAACATAATCTCCTGTGGGAAATTGTGTTAGGTTGACACCATCACCTGGGGGTGATGACGTCCTATATGTACCTTCACCTCATTTTACATTCATAAGGAAGAGGAATCCAAGGCATTTGAACTACCTTTTTCTCTTCTCTTTTACGTCATCCTCGCATTTACTCACTCTTATTTTTGTTCATCTTACATTTTTCTTGGATTGCATTGGACACTCTTCCTCTTGGATAATTTCTTGAACTATTGGGTCATTGTATAACAAGTATAAGACATGAATGGTCTTCGCCTACTCCTGTAGACACCTAAATTTGGTATTTATACCCTTATTTGCCTGCATGTGCGTATTTCACCTTGGTCTTTACCTAATCCCCCTTAATTTAATTCATCCCCCTTTTTATTTAATTTAATATGCCCACTTAATTATCCTATCACCTTTAATTCCCATCTAATTCCCATTAATTGATTAAGCCACATTAATTAATTAATTAATCAATTAATATTTCATATTCCCTAACAAACCTTCTATTTAGGATGCTTTTATCCTAACACATACATCCCCTTGCTTTTATATCTTTTTATCTTGTCTATCTTTATCCCTTAACATCCCTTAAAATCCCTTTCCTTCCTACATGATTTAAAGCACCCTTCCAATCCTGAAGAAATCCCAAATACCAATCAAAGCACAAAATCAGCCCCATTGGGAAAACTTTCCCCGTAGTCGGCGGTGACCCTATAAAACTAAGTCTTTTCTTTCTATAATTAGCGGATGCATGTGAGTATTGGAGCTTTCTTGTGATCTGTGAACTTTCTCTAGAGCATGAGCCTTCCTGTGATAGTTATAGACCTCCTGGACCTTCTTCAAACATTCTTGCATCACTCATGATCATCTTTCATGATATTTATCATCACCTTTATGTTGTTTTATGTGATATTTTTTATATTATCTTTGTATTTCTTGTGTCTAAAATTTTACAGGACTATACCATCTTCTACAACACTCAGAGCTCTGTAACTAGCCTTCCTTTTTAGCTTCCTTACTTGCAGGTTGCCTTTTTCATCCATCTACCTTCATCCTTATCCTACTCTTCTACATTCACCATCAAATTGATTCTCTACCATTGTGATTTCAGCTTCTAGATCCTTCCTTTGTGTCCACCTTCATTCTACTCCTTTCTTAGCTTACTAGGACCATCATATTGTTCATCTGTGCATTAACCTTACTACCTACACCCTAGTCACCGATCTTGACTAGGCCTAGCTTGCCAAAAAAACATATTTTACTGTTGTTTCCATGCCATTTTTCTTGATTTTTTTCCCTTAGTTCCTTCCTACATATCACACATAGCATCCATAGAATTCTATCACATCCATATTACACATAGGCCTCTACAGGTCTACATAATTTTACGTTATTATTCAGATCGTCATCAACCTGTTTCCAATACACTGTCTAGGTTGTTGTCGACCCAAACCAAGTATTGTTTTATTTTCTTTTAATTAGATCAAATTTCATTATTTAAATCCATTCCTAGTCACTCTCCTTATTTTTTATTCCTTCATTGTCTACATGATATCAGTCTATCTTTAATTTACATCACTTTTTTTAAATCAAACGGGGGTTAACATCTTTTTTCATGCATAGGAAGTTAACGCTTCTTAGATACATTTTTTTGGGCCACCCCTACATATTCTGTCTATTTCCATTTTCTATTTAGTGATTCTTATTTTCAAGTAACTTCATCAATGTAGCATTACGGATCCATCTTCTACTTTGTGACCTTCTTCATCCATCACATCACATTAGACGTAGCTTAAACACTCCATAATTTTTGAGTTGTGTACTTTCTGTGTAGTAGGCTACTTCATTAACTTGAAATGAATGAGAAAATACCTTGAAAATAGTCCCCTTGGCATGCCCGATGGGACCTACCCTTTAGGTGATCCATCTTTGTATAATTCTTTTTGTTTTCCTTTTTCTGTAGACTTCTATTGAGATCATCTTGAAATGCAGCACAAGGCTTTTCTTTTGACTTTCCCGTGTTGACCACAAGGCTCGACTACTTCAAATCTCTTACGAAATGATGGTGAAAATAGAAATGAGGATAAGTACCTATGATCAGGACAACAATTGCTCAGTTTTAGATCCTTCTATGGGATTCTCCAATCAGAAAAATACTTCCATTTCTTAGCAAGTGTCCTCAAATCCAAATATCAAACTTCCAATGTTAAGATTTTCAATCAGAAACCTTGCACTATTTCTAGCACATCCTGATGTTATTTACATTCCATAACAATCCAAGTACAGGAGTGTGAGTGGTGGTATCATCTGTACATCCTTCACCATAACCAAAACATCCTTGTCCTGGTTGACTGATTGGTATTGCCTCATCACCCAACACTGAAGGTGCCCTAAGACTTTCATATCTATAATGAATCAATAGTCTGAGGCCCCACGACAATAGAGTTTTCTCCTCCAAGGTTCCTCGTTATCCATCCACTTTTATGTATTTCACTACATTCATAATCAAAGTGGAGTAAAAATCAATTGGTTTACTTATCAGATGTACTTTAGAATACTGGAGCAAAAAAATTCGTCAGAACATATCTCTAGAGCAAAATTATCAACATCATGAACCTAAATTTCTCATCCTTCTAAACCATTACAAGGTGTTTTTTCAAGAATTCTAATTAGCTCCAAATTCTAGATCTTTCTTACATCATTGGAAATTTAACCTGTCGAACAAAAGATTCCAAGGAGGGATCCCATTCCATCAATGCAAGAAGGTCATCCCTATTCATCTAACATCACCATGTAAAACATAAGCTACTTATTGTGCAAGACATGGTTCCCATCTATCAATATTCTGATTGATCATTTAATCCCAACTAAGGTCAATTTCATGTGATATTCTTTGCACATCATATGTTGTCAAATGAAGGAGGATCTTTTACTTGAAACTTTTTCTAATCGTAGGCATTCTCTATCCAACCATCCAGAAAATGGATCTTGGAATTTGTGCATGACATATCAACTTCACCAACCTGATCTTCAATATGTGGCACAAATAAGAAACTGTGAAACCTCCATGTTTTCTATGTTTCCTTAGCCTCATAATCTAAATCCATGGTCCTTGATATTTGTTTATGATGTGGTTCAAGATATATGGTGCAAGTGGTCAACCATATGCCACAAGAAAATTACCTGATAAACTTAACCTGAAATATGAGCCTCTTTTATAGCATGAGTAGTTTGGCTGTGTCATGGTGGAACACTTATAGCATCACCCTTGGAGTGTATTTACAGGACTGATCCTACACCTATGCACATACACCCCCATTATCCATTCCTTCTCAAGACTCAACCCATCATTATATTCCTCCCTTTTATACTGCATCTGGATATTTCAGATGATAAAATTAATGGGGTGAATTTATCATCAAATTCCCTCTTGTTTGGAACAATGGGGATCACATGGGGATATAATATACATCAGGGACTAGTCTTATACAACACGGTCATCAGCAGAGTTCCAAAGTTCCTATTTCTAGGATGAGGGCATCAATTTTCTCAATCCCTATGATTCATATCCAGAAGATGTCCTCAATTGATAATAAATGAACCAAGACATACACAAAAGGGATTCCTTTCCTTATTACTTGGAAACGGGCTACTCATAGCCATTTTATACAATCCAACCATCCAGTAATAGATTGAAAGTAAGGTCTTGGAACATATTACCCTACATGATTTTTTAATGAAATTATTGGGGTCAACCTTTTCTATCTATTCAATGGGATGAAGATTTCTAAACCCATACTTTTATGAATCAACTAATGGAAATATACAGCATGGGGAATATCATTAGATTCTCCTTCAACTAAAATAGAATATTATTTAATCCTTTTTAAATTTAGTTGTGCTAGACAATACAACATAGTTTGTGAAGTTGCTATGTTCCATGAAACTATTCAATCATTGCGATAAAAATGAAGGGATACCACATTATAGCATAATTCGCATACCTTCTTCAACGAGCTAGCTTTCATCATTATAAATCAATAGTACAAAGATCACTTCAAGAACATTTTGTTGAGATTTTTCAAAATATGTGTGGGATTTCATTGACACCTATTTTAAACCCTATTTACCAATGTTCAATCCCCATGAATTCCTAGATGATAAAATCATGTGGATAAATACTTCCTACCATTTATGCTCAAAACATTCAACCTTCATATCCACTAGTTGACACCACCTAAATCTTAAGCAGGATTTTCATCCCTTCTAAGGATATCTCCTCAATAATCCAAATCCATTGGCCTCTTTGGTAATTCTTGAATTAGACTAGTCTTCCTCCCTACTTGTGAATATCTGATTGTTGAGTTGTGGAGCTCAATTACTTCATATTAGCATGAAATGTGAAACTTGTTGGAAGACACAGTAACCATTAACATGTTATGGAGGGAACTTGCAATCGGTCACACAGTAGACCGGCATCGACTTATGGAAAGGAAGTAACCGGTCATACGGTTAGGGCCAACTGACATCGGTTACCTGTGTGAGGAGTGTTTTAATTAACTCTCGGGAATTAGATCTATTTTAGCATTAAAGCATATCTATTGATTGTAATTGCATGGCTAAGTGCCCTAAGTTTATATATGCCTATATATAAGCATGAAAGCTAGGGTTTAGAAGTAAGTAATTAATAAGAATTGCAAAATTTTATGATTATTGTGAGAATAATTGTGAGAGAGAGAATTCTTGGAGAGAAGAAGGAAAGCTTGAGAGAAAGAAAGTATTGTACATCTAAGAGGTGTGGAAGATTGTAAATCTTCAATTGTATATCTTTCTCAAAGATTTGGATAATAGATTGTCTTGTTTCTTGGTGGACGTAGCCCACACAAGGTGAACCACGTTAAATCTGGTGTTGATTTATGTCTCTTGTTTTGTATATTTCTTTTGGTAGAATATCTACTTTTATTTACATGTATGCTTAGATCTGATATATTATCTGTACAATCTAGTGTGCTAACCCAACAACTAGTATCAGAGATTTGTTTGAGGGTTTTGTGTGTTGAAATATTTACTCACAGAGGGTTTTCTGATTGAGTGGGAGCTACAACAATGGCAAAAGAAAACAAATACAAGGTAGAGAAGTTTGATGGCCAAGATTATTAATTATGGAAGATGCAGATTGAGGATTATCTGTATCAAAGAGATATTTGTATTTACTGTTGGATGAGAAGTCTAGACCTACGAAGATGACTGATGAAGAATGGAAGATTCTTGACAGAAAGGCTTTGGGATCTATAAGATTGAGCCTGGCAGCATCCGTGGCTTCCAATATTACAGAAGTGACTTCTACAGTAGAGTTAATGAAATCTCTTGCTAATTTATATGAAAAACCTAGTGCTTCAAATAAATTTTATTTGATGAAGAAACTATTTAGTTCTAAGATGCATGAAGGTGGATCTACATCTAGTCATTTGAATGATTTTTGATCTATTGTAAATCAGTTAAAATCAGTTGATATACCATTTGATGATGAAGTGAAAGCACTTTTATTCTTATGTTCTTTGCCTAATAGTTGGGATAACTTCGGTAATGGTTGTTAGTAATACAACATCTGCTAATAATATTTTGAAGTTTGATGATGTGGTTAGTATAATCTTGAATGAAGAAATTTTTAAGAAGAGTACAGAGGAATCATCATCTAGGAATGCTTTGAATGTAGAAAGTAGGGGCAGGTAGAAGGAGAGATCCAAGAGTAAGAGTAATGAGAAATCAAATTCAAGGGATAGAAGATCTAAATCCAGAGGTAAGGGAATTACTTGTTGGAAATGTGGAAAGAAAGGACATGCAAAGAAAGATTGTTGGTCAAAGGATAAAGAGAACCAACAACCAGACAAAGGTAAAGAAGAAAATCTTGCTTGCAGCAGAGGTAATGCAAGATGCTCTTATTCTTTCTTTGGATAATAGAATTGAATCATGGGTTTTAGATTCAGGAGCTTCTTTCCATGCAACCCCTAATAAGGGTTATTTCAGAAATTATGTCCAGGGCAATTTTGGGCATGTTTATTTGGGTGATGATGAACCTTGCAGTATTACTGGTAAAGGGGAAGTTCATCTAAAATTGTAGAATGGAAATACATGGGTATTGAAAGATGTGAGGCATGTGCCAAGCCTCAAGAGGAATCTTATTTCTGTAGGGCAACTAGGTGAATCTGGTTGCATGGTTACTTTTACAGGAGACTCTTGGAAAGTCACCAAGGGTGCTTTTGTTGTGGCAAGAGGTAAGAAGGTAGGAACATTATATTTATCTATCTGTGTTATTGATTCCTTTTCTGCATTATCTACTTCAGATTCAGATGCATGCATGTGGCATAATCGGTTGGGCCATATGAGTCAAAAAGGAATGCAGATCTTAAAGGCTAAGGGTAAGTTATCAGATTTGAAAGATTTAGATCTTGATTTCTGTGAGCATTGTATCTTTGGAAAGCAAAAGAGAGTGAGATTTCTCAAAGTTGGGCAACTAAGGAGGCAAAAATTAGAGCTTGTACACTCAGATGTGTGGGGACCAGCTCAGGTAGCTTCTCATGGAGGATCCCAGTATTATATTAATTTCATTGATGATGCTACTAAGAAAGGTATGGGTTTATTGTATTAAACATAAATCTGATATTTTTGAGAAGTTTTAAAAGATGGAAATCCCTTGTTGAGAATGAATCAAATTCAAAGTTAAAGTGCCTTAGATTTGACAATGGTGGTGAATACTGTAGCAAGAATTTCAATGATTATTGTTCAAGTGAATGAAAATACATAGAGAAATGAACAGTTCCAAGAACACCACAAGAGAATGGTGTTGCAGAAAGAATGAACAGGACAATCATGGAACATACTAGAAGTATGAGGATACATGCTGGATTGCCCTTGTAGTTTTGGGCAGAAGAAGTTGATACAATGGTTTATTTAATTAACCATGGGCCTTCAAGTTCACTAGATGGAGGAATACTAAAGGAAGCTTGGACCGAAGAAAAGAGGTAGATCTTTCTTTTCTTAAATTTTTTGGTTCAGAAGCTTTTGTGCATATTGATAAGGAAAATAGGAAAAAATTAAATGCAAAATCCAAGAGATGCACTTTCATTGGTTATGGATCTGGTGATTTTGAATTCCATTTTTGAGATTTAGAGAATTCTAAAATTATTAGGAGTCGTGACATTGAATGGAATGAAGAGAGAATATACAAGGATCAAATTTTGGTACCCAAAGATGAACAGGTTGAGAAGTTTGTGAATGAAAATGAACTCTCAGATTTAAAAATAATATTAACAGGGTTACACAGTAACTAGTTTCGGTTGACCCCTAACTGGTATCGATCAACTGAACCGGTATCGGTTACAGAAGAGTTAAACTGACATCAATTAGCAGAATCAGCGTCGGTTATAGGTGACCAGTGTCGGCCACTATTAGAATAAAAAAATTTTCCAAGAGGTCCTGGATGAGCCTCCAGTACCCCCAAAATTTTTGTGAGAAGGTCACAAAAGGTAAGTAAACCTCCAGAAAGATTTACGCCTTCTCTATCTTATTTATTATTGACTTATAATGGTGATGTCATCACCAATCTGGTACTATGATAATTCTTCACCGGGAACTCCTCATGCTATGATTATTTACTAATGCACAACCTTTAGTTTGGTGGACGTAATCTGGAAACAAAACAACCACCGAACAAAAGAATACCATCGACTATGACAAGACGGAATGATGACAATTCTGAAATATCAAAGTAAATTATAATATTAACATGAAATTGTTACAATCTCACCCATGAGGTACTTCAACAAGACTATGGGAGAAACTTTACAATTACACCTCTTGATGGCTTCTTCAACACACCTTTAACTGATGGCTTCCTTTGCACACTTCCTACAATATTTCTCACTACTTCTTTCTATGCTAAATGAGGGGGGTGGCCTCTCTATTTATAGAACTTCCAGGCTTATCCATCCTATCTCTAAGATAGGATAAGAAATCCACTCTGACGAATCATATTCCATACCTTAACTCTTATCTGTACATGTAAGCTTATCTCTTAAGATAAGATAAACCTTATCATTTTACATGGGTTCCACATTTTTAGACTTTTTACAAATAAAATACACAAAATATTTATGACCTCACTCCTTGTCCTTATTACCAATATAATATTCTAATTCCTAATCATGTAGACCCTACTTCTCTAATTACCCAATCTTTGACATTTTAACATTACCGGACCACTTACGACAAATATTTACTTTTTACAACATTCCTATTGTACTTTGACTGCTACCATACTCCACATTATTGGCGACACCGTACTGATGGCGCCGTTATCTTCTATTAGACGCTACTACTAATTATACTTAACAACATCCTATTCCTAATACATACATTAATGAAATAGAAATTATGGAGGAAAATTTTAGTGTCGACATCTTCCCCCTTCCTAGCTTCTACTCCGTCCTCGGAGTAGACTATTCAGGTGCTTGGAAAATCTTCAAACTTGTCGTGGTTGACCCATTTCGTAATGGGAGTGCCATCCAATTCCTCCGGTCGGTACGTACCATTTTCATGCACAACTGCTATTTTGTAGGGCCCCATCCATTTTGGAAGAAATTTTCTCTGTCTTCTTTTTTTGTATCTGGAATCATATACTAGGACCAAGTCATTCACATGAAATGGAGACCACTGGATCTTTTGATCAAAGTATTCCTTCTGCTTCATTTTCTTCTTATGGTTTGTATCCTTTGCTATTTCCCTCATTTCCTCTAGCAAATGAAGATGTACCAACCTTTCTTTTACTGAATCACTTTCATCCATCCTTTCGTTTTTCATAACTCTCACAGTGGGAATATCAAACTCAATAGGAAGAACTGGATCAATGCCATAGGCCAACTGAAATGGGGAGTATCCTGTTGCTGACTTTGATGTTGCCCTATATGCCCACAATGCTGCATGAATCCTATTATCCCATTTATGTACCTGTAAGGCTGCATCTTTTGCTAGAATTTGACACAGCACAAAATTTGTTCGTTCCACCTGTCCATTTGTGTTTGGCTTGTATGTTGTTGCCTTCCTGTGCTTGATAGAAAACTTATTGACTAGGGCTTCTACCACCTCATTAATGAAGTGGCTTCCTTGATCTGTTACAATTTCTAATGGACAACCAAATCTGGTGACAATGCGTTCATATATGAACCTTGCCACTTCATCCATAGAAGCTGTCTTCAATGGCCTAGCTTCAACCCACTTGGTTAAATAATCTGTGGCAACTGCAATATACTTATTTTGACGTGATGTAGTTGGAAGTGGACCTACAATGTCTATTCCCCACTTTTCAAAGGGACCAAGTGGAAGAATAGGACATAATGGAGCTGATGAAGTCTTACGGTTACCATGTGTTTGACAAATATCACATGTCTTACAATAATTATAACAATCTTTAAAAAGAGTGGGCCAGTGATAACCTGCATCCAAGATCCTTCTTGTTGTAAGTTGTCCAGAGAAGTGCCCTCCACATGTACCATTGTGGAATTCTTCTAGCAGCTCCTTTCCTTGATCACGTCCAACTGCCCTCTTGTACTGTCCATCAGGTCCTATTCGAAATAATGCTCCATGCAGAATAGAATATGGATGACTGGCTTGAGTTATCTTTCTCTTAGTCTTTGCATCGGCACCATCAGGAAAATTGAATTCATTCAGATAATTCCAAATATCTATGTATTCACTAGGAATTGTGTCAAGGGAGAACAATGCTGCATCGGAAAAATCATCATCATCACAAGATGATCCTAAACCATCATAGGCTCGAGAGAGTGCATCTACATTGACATGCTTCTTTCCTGGCCTATCTATAATATCAAATTCAAATTCTTGTAGCAAAATTATCCATCTTGCTATCCTCCCTGATGGGTTAGGCTTATTGACAATATATTTTAGAGCCTGATGATCCGTTACAACTATAAATTTCTTCCCTAGCAAGTAATTTCTAAACTTCTTTACAGCAAAAATGATAGCCAGAGCCTCTTTTTCAGTTACAGTATAGTTTACCTCAGCACTACTCATTTGTCTGCTCCCAAAGTAAATTGGATGTTCATTCCCATTTTCATCCTTTTGGCTCAAAGTACTTCCTAGTGCTGCATCTGAGGCATCAGTGTACACAATGAATGGCTTGCTCCAATCTGGATTCTTCAAAACAGGTGAAGACACCAGGGCTTCCTTCAGTTTTCCAAAAGCTTCATGTGCCTTATTTCCTGGTTCATAAGTAACATCCTTCTTCAAGAACTGGGTTAGTGGCTGTGTAATCTTTGAGAAATTCTTGATGAACCTTCTATAGTAACCCACATGGCCTAAAAATGATCTCAACTTACTTCTATTCATAGGAAATGGTAAATCTTTGATTTTTGAAACTTTATCAGGATCAGTATCAATACCATCTCTGGATACAACATGCCCTAACAAAACACCTTTAGAACATCCAAAGACACACTTTGTAGGGTTTAGTGAGGCTTGTACTTCATCTAACCTTTGAAATGTTGTCTCCATCTGGTGCAGGTGGTCCAACTTGCTCCCATAGATGCAAAAATCATCCAGAAATACTCTGATGAAGGTCCCAATGTAGGGTTCAAACACCCTATTCATCAAATGCTGGAATGTTGCTAGAGCATTACACAACCCAAAAGGCATAACTCTATAAGCAAACATTCCCCAAGGAGTGGTGAACGTGGTCTTTAGCTGATCTTTCTCTGCTATACGAACTTGGTTGTAGCCGCTATATCCATCAGCAAAACTATAGCACTCCTGGCCAGCTACTTCGTCCAAGATCTGATCTGAAAATGGAAGAGGGTAATGATCCTTCTTTGTTGCCTTATTGAGCTTCTTGTAATCAACACAAATGTGTAGGTTCCCATTCTTTTTTATTGAGATCACAATGGGAGAAACCCATTCTGAATTCTCCACAGCAAATATGAATCCTACATCAAGCAACTTATCTATTTCTTCTTTTAAAGTCTTGGAAAAATTAGGATTCATTCTATATGGCATTTTCTTTATAGACTTAGCACCAACTACCAGCTCAATAAAATGTTCTACCCAACTTACTTGACGGAGTTCCTTGTAATCAAAAGTGAATAGGTGTATGTACCTTCGGAAGAGCTGGAGGTAGGATTCCTTCTCACTCTCCATCATAGCATTGCCAATATGTATTTGTTGGAGACGATCATCAACTTCTTCTTCAGATAATTTTATGGGGTCCTGAGTTGGTGTGACTGGAAGGATATCCATGACTGAAACATCCACCTCACTTTCTTCATCTTCAGTGTCCACTTCACTGGTACTAGAGTAATCAGAAGATGTCCAATCATCAGTTTCATCACTTGAATCCACAGGTTCTGCCTTATGATGTCGAGGGATCACATTTATCTTCACCCTTTCTCTACCACGTCCAAGTGTCATGAAACCTTCATTCTAGTAGTTTCTTGCATGAAACTCTCCTTAGTCATGGTCTTCCCAGCAGCATTAGGTACGCAACAGTACCATTTTTCATCACCTGAAAGTCTACCACACATACAACACCCATAACAGATATTGCCACATTTGAAACTACACCTTCTGGTTCACTTTTTCCTTTATTTAATGACCTTAACATAAGTGTTGAAGGGCGATCAATTTTTAAACCCAACATATTCATTACAGACTCGGTCATTACATTAACTGTAACACCTCCATCAACTAAGACATCATGAATTGAAATACCATTACATAATACCTCAGCTTGTGGAGCATAGGGATCTGCCTCTACCTCCAAAACAGGGACCTCAACCTCCTTCCTTCTTCGAGCATTGATTCCACCTCGCAACTCCCGCCTCTTCTCAGAAGACATAGCCAAGAGTTGACCATATGTAATATTTGTAGGCCTTTTGGACAGATCTTTCAAGATGGAGTATGGTCCTTGCCCCTGTGAAATCAGAAAATCTTGCACACCCAACTTTCTTCTCCTATGTTTCTTACTAGTTTCTCCTTTCATCTTCTTAGGATCAGTTCCATCTTGATTATCTTTTTCTTTCTTTCTATTTGTTACAAACACATCTACTTCATTATTTCTACTCTTATCTACTACATCAAGAGAATTCACAGGTACTTTTCCTTTATCATTATCTCTTGTACCAGATGTAGAAGCTCTATTTGGACAATTATACTTATAATGACCCTTTTTTATAACAACCATAACAAACAACTTTAGAAATATTTCTTTTTGGACCTCTATCTCCTCCCTGAGAACTAAATTCCTTTCCTTGAAGAAGATTAATAGTTAACCGGCCCATCTTCCTAAGCAAATCTTCATACTCAGTAGATGTACTAGGAGAAATATTTGTGCTCACCGGGAGTGGTTGTGGATTCTGGACCAAAGGTGCTGGTGTAGGCTCTACTTTAACAACAATTTCTTTGGGCTCCTCTTCCATGCTTTCTTCTTGCCTTCTTGCAATCTCCTTTGCTTGTTCAATGGTAGCTGGGCAGTCATACTTCATTCGTTGTCTGATCTCTGGGTTCATCCCAAGAATGAAGTGCTTACATAGGATATTATCCATGCCATTCATCAACCCATCCGCTAATCCTTCCTTCCAGATCTGGGCATCGAGCTTCCTCCTTAGCTCTAGAACACGAGCATGATAATCCCTTATCTTCTCCTTCTCTCCTTGGGTTAGCTTAGTGATATCAATCATGAGATCTGCATATCTCTGTTGTTCACCAAATTCTTCAAGAAAACTTTCAGTTAATAAATCCCATGAATTTTTCACATTATCACCTAGTGTTTCAAACCACCTAAGTGCTGAACCATCCAAAAAGGTAGGAAAAAAATTCAGTCCATTGTTCCCTTCTTATGAGGCCATTACAAATACAAGATCGTTTAAACTCTTGAATGAAAGAAGAAGCATCTTCATTAGATTGAGCTGAAAAAATAGGAATCTTTCCCCATTTTCAAAAGTAACCCACCGTGAAATACCAACCCACAAGTACAATTAACAAGACTTATGTGCACAAATAATTGGAATCACTATACTAGAAAGTTACTTTACACCTTTCTACAGTAAAATAGAAATGACCACAGTAAACTATGGTAAAACTTGACTTACTACGATAAAAATTGAATTTACTGTGGTAAACACTATCCACGGTAAAAGGTGAAGTTACTGCGATAAATACTATCCACGTTAAAAAAGTGACTTTACTGCGGTAATTACTATTCCCAGCAAAAAGGACTTTACCATGGTAACTACTATTCATGGCAAAAATGACTTTAACATGGTAACTACTATTCACGGTAAAAATGACTTTACCGTGGTAACTACTATGCATAGTAAAAATAAGGTTACCCTCCAGTTAATTTTTGCCTAAGTGGGAATATCTCTCCAGAAAATCCACCAACGAGGAATGGTCCCGGCAACGGAACCAAAATGTCATCACCAATCCGGCACTATGATAATTCTTCACCGGGAACTCCTTGTGCTATGATTATTTACTAATGCACAGCCTTTAGTTTGGTGGACGTAATCTGGAAACAAAACAACAACCGAACACAAGAATACCATCGACTATGATAAGACAGAATGATGAAAATTCTGAAATATCAAAGTAAATTATAATATTAACATGAAATTGTTACAATCTCACCCATGAGGTACTTCAACAAGACTATGGGAGAAACTTTACAATTACACCTCTTGATGGCTTCTTCAACACACCTTTAACTGATGGCTTCCTTTGCACACTTCCTACAATATTTCTCACTACTTCTTTCTATGCTAAATGAGGGGGGTGGCCTCTCTATTTATAGAACTTCCAGGCTTATCCATCCTATCTCTAAGATAGGATAAGAAATCCACTCTGACGAATCATATTCCATACCTTAACTCTTATCTGTACATGTAAGCTTATCTCTTAAGATAAGATAAACCTTATCATTTTACATGGGTTCCACATTTTTAGACTTTTTACAAATAAAATACACAAAATATTTATGACCTCACTCCTTGTCCTTATTACCAATATAATATTCTAATTCCTAATCATGTAGACCCTACTTCTCTAATTACCCAAACTTTGACATTTTAACATTACCGGACCACTTACGACAAATATTTACTTTTTACAACATTCCTATTGTACTTTGACTGTTACCGTACTCCACATTATTGGCGACACCGTACTGATGGCACCGTTATCTTCTATTAGACGCTACTACTGATTATACTTAACAACATCCTATTCCTAATACATACATTAATGAAATAGAAATTATGGAGGAAAATTTTAGTGTCGACAGTGAACCAGAAAGTTTTGAAGAAGCAATGTAGGATAAGACACACATGTAGTGAGAGCATGACATGGATGAGGAGATGGACTCCCTTGAACAAAACTAGACTTGGGATTTGGTTAAGTTTCCATCAGGTAAGAGGACATTACAGAACAAGTGGGTTTACAATATCAAGGAAGAAGAGGGTGGACAAACAAGATACAAGGAAAGGCTTGTAGTAAAGGGATTTGCACAGAAATCATGTATTGACTTTGGTGAAATATTTTCTCCTGTTGTTAAAATGACTTCCATATTTACTGTATTGAGTATAGTTGTAGTACATTTTTTTAATTTAGAGCAACTTGATGTGAAGATGTTATTCCTTCATGGTGATTTGGATGAAGAGATTTATATGTAGTGGTTACCTGGGTATGAAGTCAAGGGTAAGGAGAAATTAGTTTACAGGTTGAAAAAGAGTCTATATGGGCTCAAGAAAGCTCCAAGGCAATGATACATGAGGTTTGATAGTTTCATGCATGAGCATGGTTATTTGAGATGTGAATTTGACCTTTGTGTTTATTTCAAAAATCTTGAAAACAAGAGCTATATTATTTTGTTACTATATGTGGATGATATGCTTATTACAGAATCTAATATGTAGGACATTGGTGAGCTTAAGGGAAATCTAGCTCACACATTTAATATGAAGGATTTATGAGGTTCAAAAAGAATCCTTGGCATGCAAATACAGAGAGACATGAAGAACAAGAAATTGTATTTGTCTCAGGAGGCTTATATCAATAAGGTGTTGGTAAGGTTTAACATATAAGATTCAAAACCTATAAGTACACCTCTGGCAGGACACTTCAAATTTATCAAAGATCAGTTTCCTTCATGACATGAGGAGGTAAAATACAAGACACAAGTACCATATGCTTCAGCAGTTGGGAGTCTCATGTATGTTATGGTTTGTACCAGACTAGACATTGAATAGGCAGTGGGAGTTGTGAGTAGATTTATGACCAATCTAGGTAAAGAGCATTGGAAAATAGTCCAATGGATACTCATGCATTTGAGAGGGACATCTAGCATGCACTTATGCTATGGAGGTTTAGATATTTATTTATGTGGATATGTTGATTCAGATATGGATGGAGATATGGATGGTAGAAGGAGCACTACTGGATATATTTTCATAGTAGGTGAAACAAAAGTTAGTCAGATTTTGAGATTGCAGAAGGTTGTAGATTTTTATACTATAGAGGAAAAGTATGTTGCAGCTACAAAAGCTAGCAAAGAGATTATATGTATGAGCATGTTCATGGAAGAGTTGGGAAAGGAGAAAGATGATTGTAAATTGTTCAGTGACAGTAAAAATAAAATTCATTTGGAAAAGAACTCAACGATTCATTCTAGAATGAAACACATTCAATTGAGGTATCACTTCATATGGCAGGTATTGGAGGATGGACATATAAAACTGGGGAATATTTATACGAATGAAAAACCTAGGGATATACTAACGAAGCCATTATAAAAAGAGAAGTTGGAGCAAAAATCTATTTCTGTTGGTCTTCGAGTTTGAGACTTGAAGAGGAAGAAACAAAGCTAAGGAAAAGATCCAAGAACGATGTTGTATAGGTATGGTGTAGTAGTTTATCTCCAAGTGGGAGATTGTTGAGTTATGGAGCTCAATTACTTCAGTGTAGCATGCAATATGAAACTTGCTGGAAAATACAGTAAGCAACATTGGTTATGGATGGGCCGACATCGATCACCTATGAACGACATCAGTTAGGAAATGAGGAATCGACATCGGTTAGGGATAACTAGTGTCAGTTACCTGTGCGAGGAGTGTTTTATTTAACTCTCAGAGAATTAGATCTAATTTTAGCATTAAAGTCAGATCTATTGATTGTAATTGCATGGTTAAGTGCCGTAATTTTGTATATGCCTATATAAGCATGAAATGCTAGGGTTTAAAAGTATTAAGATGGGTGGTGTGTTAATTATTATTGTGAGAATAACTTGGTGAGAGAGAGAATTCTTAGAGGAGAAGAAAAAGATTGAGACAAAAAAATTATTGTACATCTGAAAGGTGTGGAAGATTGTAAATCTTCATTGAATATCTTATCAAAGCTTTTGATAATAGATTGACTTGTTTCTTGGTGGAAATAGACCACACTAGGTGAACCACGTTAAATCTGGTGTTGATTTATGTCTCTTGTTTTATATATTTCTTTTGGTAGAATATCTACTTTTATTTGCATGTATGCTTGCATATGATATATTTTATGTACAACCGGTGTGCTAACCCCAACACATTCACATAGAAATATCAACATTCCTCTAACCAAAATTAAATCTACATCCTCCATTTTGTGGCCACATCCATCTATCCTAGGACCACCTCCTTCATCACTGATCAATCAACCAATCCAAACCCAAATAATTTGATTCCCTCCTAGGACCAGCTCCTTCATCAAGAACACCTCCACCTCCACCTACCAATCAATCCAATCCTAAATCATCCAACCCTTCTTCTTTCAGAGCACCGATCACAACCAAAGTACTAAGATCTCAAAACAATCCACCCTTATCCTCAACATCCACATCATCTCACAAGATCCCTCCTAACACATATATCAAATCATATGCAGAACTCCTCCAACATTTACTCCAAACTTTTGCCATCATGCTTCCACCCATCAAGAGCCTTTGACCCAACCATCTGAAGCCCTCATGGTTTAATTCCCACTGCATCTGCACCTATCATCATACACCGAGGTCATGACACCGAACATTGTAAGGCCCTTCAGACCATCATCCATAACCTTATTGAGAGGGATGACCTTCTTTAGGCTTCTTCATCTTCTTCTACCATTTCATCCATGACCAATCCAATCCTATTTCTACATCCCCATCCATCCAAATTACCCAGTCCTCCTCATTTGTCCACATCATCCTCTATCATCTCCTCCTCCACACATCACCCCTCCTGATGAGGGTCCTCCCTTATTCATCAATTCTATTTTCCTTACTACACCACCCCTCTAACATCCATTTCATCTCTCTGAAATCCATTATCTTATCCATATCCCTCTTGCTAAGGGATCATCCCCCTTTCTCATTGATCCTTTCATATCTTCTTCCTAATCCATGCATCTTATCCCCATGGCTCTTTTGACACTAGGGGTAATTATTTCTAGGATCATTCCACTTGTAGATTAGTTCCTCTCCATACTTGACATCATCTTATCTCATCCATCCTATCTTCATCTGATCTTATCCATCTTATATGTCTATCATCTTGCAACCACCTACATGGCCATATATATGCTTCCCTTAGGAGCACCATGGATTCACCTAAAGACCACCATTGTGGCCATATTTGTGCCTATCTTAGAGGTACCATATCCTTACTCTAAGTCCACTTTTGTGGCCATTATTCTTGCCTCCTCATTTCTGAGGTGTTGTACATATTTTATAATCTTTATCCAATTCATCTCATTCAATCTTATCTAAACTTATCTTCTCCATACTTGTCCCTCTCTTGGGGGACCATTTACTCTCATTCTAAGTCCACTTTCATGGCCATATTTTTTCTCCTCGTGGGGCATCATACTTTACATTTTAAGTAAACATCTCTTCATCTCATTAGGGACACATATTTTCCTCACTTCCTTAGTGAGCTACATAGTTTTCATCTCCACTCGTCTAAAACTCTAATCATATCCTAACCTAACGTGACTTTAATGTCGATGACCTCATCATCAAAATGCCACCACTCTAGAAAGGAGCCAATGTGGAAATTTTTCCCGTAACTGGATTAGACCATACATTATCATGCATAAGTATGGGTCAGAGCCTATCGATTGTGCCTCCCTTGATGGTAAACCAAAGGTGGAACCTCTTAACGCATTGCACTTGTAACCATTCTAGTGTTAGCATGTCTACTAGTGCTCTTAGTCATATCTTTAGATCATTCCTCCATCTTAGCCTTTCCATCTATCATTGTGATGATTTGGAATTATTGTGGTCTCCTGTCACTTCCTAGATGTGACCTTAAATATGGGCACCACGGATCTCTTCCCATAGCATTTTCCTTATGGATAGGTTCTCCCTTCTTGGTGAGAACTCCATGATCATTACATCCATCACCCTCTTATTCACCTATTGGAACCATGCAAAGGGTCCAGGGGTGTCTCTTGTACATTCATTATCCCCTCCTAAGTGGTTTACTTAGCTAGTCCAAGCTCTCCCCCATGTAAAATCAAAATTCATGGATGCTTTTATCAAAAATAAAAGTTATTAAAAAATAGACTGATTCCTTGAAGGACAATTGTTCATGCAAAAATAAATGAAAGGAAAAAAAATGAAAATCCATGAAATCAAAATCAAAGAGAAATAGACTGATCCCTCGAAGGATGACTATCATATATATTACTCTTGCCATCTATATTATGTATAAAGTAGACCATACCCTTGAAGGATGGATACTATTTTATTATGTCATTTGAAGGCTTCCCGACATTGATCAACCTTCCATTTTATTAGCATCCTAAGAAATCTTCCTGCATTGATCAACTTTCTTCTAGCAAACTTCCCACATTGATCAGTTTTCTCTTTCCCCTTCCCAGAGTTGGGGCATAGTCTTAGGGAACACCACTTTTGGAGAACCCTCTTCCCATGTACAATTTACATCTCAAACCCCTTTTTCATGTCGACACTAGGTGTATGAGTTCATTTCATCCATTGCTTCCTTATGATCTTTGGTATGACTAACTGTTGTTGGTTACATACTAACATCTGTTTTGGTCACATGTGCCTTGTGTTACCTTGGATCCCCTTCTTGTTTACCTCTAAAACAGTTGGAGGCATATTTTCCTCACATGTTCCTTGATATGACGTAGTTTTTTTTGCACCTATAGGTCACCACCATTGTGTTACATTCTATCCTTAATCCTATCACATATGTCTTTCATTCCTATTTCGTTCTGCCACAAACGCATCTTTCTTTATCTCAATCACCTATATGTTATCCATCTATCCTACACACATCTACTCTTACTTATGTTCATCATTAATCACATCAATTTTCAAATTTATTTTCCATTCACATCACATTTTACCATATACATTCTAATCACCATGATTGAATTCAAACACAAAACATATAATCATAATCTTCATTAACATACAACACATTTATATCATCATTTATCCATACACATACATATCCAAAGTAACCATATCATCATTAAACATCACATTAACTATTTCATCATACATTTAACATTGAAAATCAAATATAAATAAATGCACATATAATCATCATCACATCATAAATCCATCACATCCATAATAAACATCATATATAATCACATAAATGAAATCATAATCCAATCATAATATATATGTATCAAAATGTGTATCAATACATCATAATTAGCCTCTAAGGGCCCTCTCTCAAAGCAGAGATATTATCAAAATCTAGTAAATTATACATCCAAAATCCTCAAATCCTCTCCTCTAGGGGCATGTACAAAACATGATCCCTACACATCACCACCACCCTTGTGGCCTCCCTCTACTTTTTGTGGCTCTGTGCCACACTCTTCGTGCTCCTAGATGGCCCCGCTCCTCCTATCGTTGTCCTCTTAAATATGCTCCAAGTAGAGCAGTGTCTTCGACATCTTCTTGAAAAAGATCCCCTCATAATACCTAGCCTCTGTGGCTAGGATCTATACCTATCCATGGAAATCATGTCGGGAGGTGCCACCTGTCCTGACCCCTGTGGTGCTTCCTGGGCACCACTAACCGACTATGCCAAGTATAGTCGATAGAATCTCCAAAACGGGCCCTGTAGGCCTCCCTTTGTCTGTGGTAGTCAGTCTCTATCCTGCATAGCTCTGGTCCCTCTCCTGTGTGACCACATCCCTCTACTGTAGAGTTATGTCTCTCTCTACATGTGTCTGATCTCTCTCCACCCTCATCTGATCCAACTTGGCATGTAATGTGCCACCTCTGTAGACTCTCCAGCACCACCATCTCCACCACCTCTAGGAGCCACCTCAATCTCAACCTCCATCTCCTCTACCTCCTCCTCTCCTCCCTCCTCAGCCACCTGAGGTTCCCATGCTGTAGTATGTCCAGTTAGAGTATCCACTCCCATGCCTACATCGTCATCATCATCCCACAATGCAACTCCTCCTCCACTGGGTCTTACATAATAGGACTCAAGTAACTCTCTGTCAAGCTCCTCCCTCCTATACAAAATTGGATCCCGAGGCACCATCTGTATGACTCCAAAATGTCATCACACTCAATCAAACTGAATAGCCTCGATCATCTCCGCTCATCTCCCATGTACCCACCTCGTCCTCCTCATCCCTGTCCAACTTGTGTCTAACCCCAGGCCATGCAGGGAATTCTCAGTATGAACAGGCCATCTAATCTGATCAACATCCAACTCAGCCAACCTATCAACATACCAGTCCACCCTCCTCTCACTCCTATCTCTGAAGGCCTGATCACCCTCCATCTCAAGAATCCCACTGCAAGCTTTATGTGGTCTCCAATGCAACCCATAGAAGCCCTGGTGGCTGGATCACTACAATGTGCTTGTAGGCCCAATAGTGTAATATGAATCCTACATCTAATCCTGACCTCCTTACTTCCCTGTACATGGATAGCTCATGGTAAACCTAAGCCAACAAGGTAGTCCCAAAAGAAAATATTGTCTGGTGCTCCACTATGTCTACCACCACACCATCTAGTGCCCATGGAAATTGAGCTCCTCCTGAGTCCAAAAAATCATAACATGACACTTCCATCATAACCAAGAAAATCAATTAGCTACGTGGCACCCTAGCCTCATACCTCATCTCATAAGAAAAATCCCCTGAAGAAAATCTGATATGGGGTGCATCAGCTCCAAATAGCCATGTCAACAATGCTAGTCTTGTTGTCACCTATAATGGGAACTATCTGCTCCCCTTGAATAGGCATCCTGAGGATGTGGTATACATCCTCCAGGGTGATGGTCATCTCCCCTTTCCTGAACCAAAATGTCCCTGTCTTGTTGATCCCATCTCTCTACCAATGTTATCATCAATCCCACATCCCGTGGGATCCTTTGGTAGTGCCTGAATCCACCCAACCCCACTTTACCAAGTCCTGATCCCACTCGACATCTGTCACATCTCCTCTGAATTGCTCATATAGAGCTGACACTCAATCTCTCAAGTATAGGGTCTCTGGCCTGTAATCACAAATAAAACATACATACATCAGATCCACAAATCCAAAATCCATTCAAACATGCATTAAATTACATTCATCTAAAATCCAATTTACTCCTAAACCAACCAATCCAACCTTGGTCAACGCTGACCCAGGTTGGTCGACGTGTTTAGGGGTCAATCAACATGCCTTAGGGCTGGATTGACGTCGACCCATCTAGGTCACCACCGACCACCCCTGTGTCATCCACTTTTTATAAAAAAATGCAAAAAATAAAATAAAACATAAAATTTAATTAAAAACAAGTGTGGGTTTTGTTACTCACCATCCTTGCACCCTCTGGCATTTCCTCACTTGCTCCTTGGCCTCCATTTTTCACTTTTCTCTTTAATCACTCTAATCTCACTCATCAAATTTATGTGTGAAAATGAGCTTCGTCAACCAAACCTTGGGCTTATATAGCCCCCGACACCTAGTCGTCGTCGAACCCCTTGGGGTCACCATTGATTGGCCTTAGTCGCCATCAACTAGCCTTTGCAATAATTATTTTGAGCTTTCCCTCATCTTCCTACATCCTTTCCTTTGGGAATTCTTCACAAGTCCACCTTGGTGGCCATACTATTTTCCCCTTGGGGCATTCTATTCCATTCCAATTCAAAGTCCACATTTGTGGCCATATCTATTTCCCCTCTAGGAATTTTTATACATTCAAAGTCCCACCGGGCCATACCTATTTCCCCTCTGGGAATTTTAATCCAATTTCAAATTCCACCTTTGTGGCCATATCTATATCCCCTATGAGCATTCTAATCACAAAGTCCACCATTGTGGCCATATTTATTTTTTCCTCTGGGCATGTTTATACTCTCAAAGTCCACTTTTTGTGGCCATACTTACTTTTCCTTCGGGCATTTTACCTCACAATCCTATCCAATCCATGCACAAATTCCACCTTGTGGCCATACTTATTCCCCCCTTGGGAATTTTTTTTTCATTTCCCTATTTTCCTTCTTGGCCATATTTGTGCCTCTTTTGGGGCACCATTGTTTTTCATCAAAGTCCATGGCCATATTTGTGCCTCTTTTGGGGCACCATTATTTTTCATCAAAGTCCACCTTTGTTGCCATACTTGTGCCTCTTTTAGGGCACCATCTACGTTCATCAAATTCCACCTTTGTTTAGGGGAACCATACGTTTAAAACTCCCCAGGGTATATTATTTCATTCCACCCACTTTTCACTTTTCCTTCTGGCCATTTTTCGTGTCCTATGTTGGGGCACCATATTTTCATCCTCATCCCTTACGAATGCATACCTATTCATTTGATTCCTCATGTATGAAGGATTTTACATACCTTTTGCATTTAGTTGCACATGACTTTGATGTTTTCCTATGACCCATTGGTCATCGCGGCTTGCATCCATACTGCAGTGATCTTCACCCACTCACTAGCACGTAGAACATTGTTTTCCATCTCCATTGAGACCACAATTGTCCTCTACCAATGTGATATTGGAGTCACCGCCATAGTTTTTATTGTTATTGCGATCCATTTTTGCTTGGGGCATCTTTCCTTGGTAATCATTCTACCCATTTTTCTTCACCCACCCACCCTTTATCATCTACCTTTTTCAAAAATGTCAGCGATTTCCCGTGGGTGTCATCGATCCCCCATTTGAGGGGGAGCTCATCATCCACCTTTTATCTATCCTCATCAGTAATCTATCATCATTTTTATCTCATGGCTTGCTAGTGCAAACCACTCAACAAAAAGGGGAAAATGTAGACACCTAAATTTGGTATTTATACCCTTGTCTTCCCGCATGTGCGCATATTTCACCTTGGTCTTTACCTAGGCCCCCTTAATTTAATTCATCCCCTTTTATTTAATTTAAAATTCCCACTTAATTATCCTATCACCTTTAATGCCCATCCAATTCCTATTATTAATTAAGCCACATTAATTAATTAATTAATCAATTAATATATCATATGCCCTAACAAACCTTCTATTTAGGATGATTTTATCCTAACACATACATCCCCTTGCTTTTCTAGATTTTTATCTTGCCTATCTTTATCCCTTAACATCCCTAAAAATACCTTTCCCACCTACATGATTTAAAGCACCCTTCCAATCCTTAAGAAATCCCAAATCCTGATCAAAGCACAAAAGTAACCCCATTGGGGAAAATTTAACCATAGTCGGTGGTGACCTAGCCCAGTTGCCGTCGACCCTATAAAATTGAGTATTTTATTTCCATAATCATCAGATGCATGCAAATTTGATCTTTCTTGTGATCTGTGAACTTTCTCTAGATCCTGAGCCTTCCTGCAACAGTTACAGACCTCCTAGACCTTCTTTAAAACATGCTTGCATCACTCACTAATCATCTTTCATGAAATTTATCATCATCTTTGTGTTAGTTTTATGCTGATATTTATCATATTATCTGTTTCGTACTTGTGTCTAACATTTTTCAGGACCAAATCTTCTTCTACAGCAATTAGAGCTCTATTACGAGCCTTCTTTTCTAGCTTCTTTACTTGCAGGTTTCCTTTTACATCCATATACCTTTGGCCTTATCCTACTCTTTTACAGTCATCATCGACCTATCAGATCACCATTGACCTGACTCTCTGTCCACTATGATTTCAACTTCCAGATCCTTTCTCTGTGTCCACCTTCATTTTGTTCATGTCTCAGCTTACCTAGGACCATCATCTTGTTCCTCTATGCATTAACTCTTACCCTACCTGCACCTTGGTCGCCATCAACCCAGGCCTAGCTTACCAACCAATACCTCTTTTACTGATTATTTCCATGCCATTTTCTGAAGATTTCTTGCCCTTGGTTCCTTCTTGTAGATCACTCACAACATCCACAGAACTTCTGCCACATCCAGATTGCACACATAGGCCTTTGTAGGTCTGCATAATTTACATTATTGTTCAAATCATCATTCAACCTACCTCTGCACTATCTATGTTGTCACTGTCTACCCAAACCAGGTATTATTTTATTTTCTTTTAATAAGATCAAATCATCATTTTAAATTGATCTTAGTCACGCTCTAAATTTTTTATTCCTTCATTTTTTGCATGTTATCAATTTATCTTTCATTTACATCATTTTATTTCATCAACTGAGGGTTGACATCTATAAAGGAAGTTAACTCTTCTTGTATTTTCTTTGTCGGGTGACCCCTGCATATCCTATCTAATTACATTTTTTGTTTAGTGATTATCATTTGTTGGTTATCAGCTTGTAACAGTAGGGATCCATCTTCTACTTTGCACTCATCTTCATCCATCACATCGCATTAGAGGTACCTTAAACCCTCCATCATTTCTAAATTATGTACTTTCTTTAGTATCTAACTCATTAACTTAAAACGAATGATCAAAAATCTACAACTCCACCTAATAGTGATTTTCTAAGATAGATTCATCAACAAACCCAACCTATAGGTACATGTGAGTGTTGTGACCCTTGTTTTTCATCTTGCATAGATGATTTCATTTCCTCCTCTCCATTTTTCTATGTTAGCTTATTATTGTACATGCTTGATGTTGGTTAACATAATACAGTTATCAATTATCAACTCTTTATTTACTTTATTTTAGTTATTGTATGTTTCTCTTATTATTGGTCCATACCTCTCCAAATATAACTACTAATATCTCAGTAGGGTTCCTTCCTCTATCTTGATCATGGTCCTTAGAAACCCTAGGTTTCCTAAGTATAAGGGTTAACTCCCTATATATATGCGACCCTAGCGCTCACCATAGACCCTTAACATTTATCCCCTTATATGTCGGTACATGTATGTTTCCTAATCATCATCCTTGATACCCTTGTCGAACAAGTGATTTTAGGAGTGCATGTTATTTAGAAAATTTTTGACCCACATACAATAAACCATCGAGGTAAACCATAAATAACCTATCGTAAAAGTAACTAAAATAAAATTATCAAAATAATAATTTTAAATTTCCTAAGTGTTATAGGTTTTATCTAACTATGATGAGAAAACATGGAGGATTCCTATAACTTTTTAATATTGACAAAAAAAAAATTACAAATCTATAAAATGTTGCCAATACTTATAAGCATTGAACAATAGTTAACAAAACAACTAATCTGATGTACATGCACAAAAAATATTCTACGTGAATGAATAAAACAAAATATATGGGTTTAAACAATATAGCAATGCATAACCATCTAAAAATATGCAACAACTAATTATCCTAGTAAATGAATAATTTACCTAATGTAAAAATAACTAAGCTAATACAACTAAATATAATGTAAATTTACCTATAACTATGGTTTACCTAAAATCCCCCTTAATTTTTTTTCCTCAAGTGAGGAGGCGAGGAACTCTCTAAATATCTCGAATTTGTCACATTCATGTGAATTCATGAAAACATCATCTCTCTTTTTAGCTGTTAGGAAAAACTAAAGTTGTATATTGTATTTCAAAACATGCTCATGAATGAAAAGAACATAAACCATAATGTTCTTTTTTCCCTTTTGAAACACTTGATTGCAAACAAGTTTGTGGACATCCTCATTTTCAACATATAAGGTAGTTGATTTCTATTGTAGTACTCCAAGTCCCTCAAGTGTGTGACATAACCATATCTCTTCATAGATAGCTCCACATGAAGCATGATATTCAACTTTTTTAGAAGATTGAGAAACAAATTTTTTTCTTCTTGGATCCCCATGATATTGGACTAGATCCCAAAAATATTACAAAATATAGAAGTGGATTTCATGTCATCAATGTTACCTGCATGATATAGATCCAAAATCTCCAGTTGTTGAAGAAATGATCATTCTTGTTATACTCTAGATCAAGATCCATATTTCCCTTAAGATATCTCAAGTTCTACTTTTCTTCTTTCTAATGAAAACTTTGGATTCATGTATGAACTTTGAGAGATAACTAACTAAAAAATTGATATCTAGTCTACTATATGTTAGGGTAAATGAGCCTCCTAATCAACTGTCTATAGAGATTTACATTTACTAGTGTAGATGGATCTATACGAGATAACTAAATTTTTATCTCCATAGGTGTAGTAATAGGTGTACAATCCAACATCCTGAATTTCATGAGTGTTATATTGGTATTAATTCATCTTAAAAATACAATATAATATGATTCTCCTTTTACCATATTTCCAATGCAAGATATTAGTACATGAGCTTGAGCTATGTCATTTCAAATGATTAATTTAGGTCTTATTCGTTTGCATCAATTATCTTCACAATGTTTCCAGTGATGACTAGATCATCAACATATAAAACCATTACAAGCTCTCCCTCCTTTCCTCTTGAGGTAGGGATTGATATTAATGGATTATTCTCAAATCCATGTTGAATGATATCCTCATCAATCTTGATTTACCAATATCGGGGTGCTTGTTTAAGGATGTGTATGGATTTTATGAGTCTACATACATTGTTTTCTTCTTCCGGGTATAAAAAAACCCTCAAGTTGACACATGTAGACTTCTTCATGTAGATCTTCATTTAGAAAGGCACTTTTCACCTTCATCTAATGGACTTTCAATCCAAACTATGCAGGGTATAGAAAAGATTATCTAGATCATTTAATCTTATATATGGGAGAAAATGTCTCCTTATAGTCAATTCCTTCCTTTTGTACATACTTCTTTAACACGATTCTCTCTTTGTACTTTTTCATTAGTCCCATATTCTATATACTTCATTTTTAATATTCATCTACACCCAGTGCGATTATTCCCTAGTGGAAGATTGACAAGTTTGCTAAGTGTTATTTTTCATGATTGAATAATACTCAAACATCCATGGCATATTTCCAAGATTTTGATTGTAGGGCTTCCTTGATAGTAGAGGCCTCAACAGATTCAAAAACTCTACTAGTTAAAGAAAAATTTACCTCTTCATGAGCTTTGTTATGAGTCCATGGTCTAATGGTAGATGTTTCTAGAGGAGCATCAAAATTTACATCTTAAATTATGTTTGTATAGCCGCTTGGGCATACATTATGTTATTCTCATGGGTCGTGGTCCTGTCTAGTCATCACCATCGATCCCCAACTTCCTATTTTTTCACAACAAGGGTGTTTTGTACATTAGGTGAATCTTTGAAAAAGAGCCTTAACTTATTTCTTCTTAAAGAACTCAAAATCCCAGCTACTGTAGAATTTTCTCATCTTCAATATCCATCAGGTCTGTATTAAATATCTTCTTCACTATAGGTCAATGAAGATGTATTTCTTTTATTTCATTCCCAAATTCTTTCACTTAAACATGGGTATGTGTATGCTAGGTTTCCACTCAAATACTTTGAGGTGTGAAATGGATTGATTTCTATTTGACCATGCCTCATGTGGCGTTACTCCCTCAAAAGAAATTGTGGGCACTTTGTTCAATAAATACACTATAGTAGTCACTAGCTTCTGCCCATAATATTGTCACTAGTCTTGAATCATGGATCATACAATGTACCATCTCCATGATACGTATTGTTCCTTCTCTCAAAAAAACACAATTTTTATACAATGTATGTGGAGGAGGATTTTTTAAATGAATCCCGTGAGTCTTCTATGTAGGATTTTGAACTCATTATTGGTGAATTCCCCCCCTCAAACTAAGTGGAGAGATTTGATTTTGTAACCAAACGTGTTCTCAACAACCAATTTTAACTCCTTGAAGTTCTTAAAAGCTTAAATTTTATTATGAAGATAGAAAAATCGACATTTTTCTTAAATAATCATCAACACAAATCAAAAAATACTAAAAATATAGAATTACTAGGTTGCATCATTAAGTAAAAAATTGGTGTGGGCTACCACAAATCAAGCTTACCTATAGCTCAATTTTTACTCTTATGGAATGAGGCTTTGTGTTTCTTTCCTCTGAGGTAATTAGGGACACTTGTATTTATCCTTCTTGAGAGATGGGAAACACCTATCACCATATTATACTAGCAAAGTGTGATGAGATATCCAAAACTGATGTGACCATGTCTCTAATGCCATAACTATGCAAAAGAAGTATTATTAGCCACTAATTCCTAATAATCTATATAGATAAAATCAAGATAGAACATCCATCTGACAATTTAAATCTCTTACAAAAAAAATTGATCTTCTTAATTTATCTCAAATTAAATGTAATTTCTCTACCAGAATGACTATCAAAATAAATCTTTAGATTATGATCTAGAAGTTGACTGATTGATAGTAAGTTGTTAGTTGAACTAGGGATATAAAAGACATTTGATATCCTACAAATTTATGAACCAAGAGGTAGAGAAATTTTCTCAATACCTTGTAACTTTATAGGAAGATTCATCATTGAATCAAACATGATTTTTAGAGGGTGTGTCTCATATTTTGGATAACTAACCTCTCGATCCGATCATGTGTTGAGTGGATCCCAAAATCATTATACCAGAGACTATACTAGATGATGTGTTCACGTTCACTAGAATGGGTAGTGTACAATAATTCCTCATCATTCGAATGGTCTTCTTTCTCAACTACACTGGCCTTACTGATGGGCTTTATTTCTCCAATTCACAATTCTTCTCCCCTTTCTTATCGTGTGATTGTCTCTATTGTGCTTTTTTTTGTTAGGTCCATAATTTCTCAATGAACCTTTCTTCTATGTGTTATACAAGAAATTTTTCAACTCGTGTCCTCTTTTCCAAATAGGATATTATCTACTTTTTCTTTTCCCCTTGGTGATGATTACTTTGGTAATTTTAGGAAGAGTTTGTTTTGTTCTTGCCTTTCTGATGAGAAAATAGTGCCTACTCTTCTTCTTCTTCTATGTTGTATAATGACTCTTCTTAATGTGAAAAATTCACCATCCTCTCAAAAATGATGGTTTGTTCTAAAAATTTAATTTTCATCAAAAAAAATTATGAGGGAGGATGTGATCTCAAAATAGTGGACATGAGAGAAATATCTTTATATTTCCTCTACTATGGCTAGAAGTAAATCCCTCAATGCTGCAACTCTATCCAAGAAAGCCTCAAATTTTTCATTCATCTTGAATTTCAGTGTATGCAATAGACTCTAAAAATTTAGTGTGTTCTTGTTATTTGCATCTTATACTGATCCCAATCTCCTCCCACTCTTATTTGGCTATTTTGGCATCTCGAATGTGGGGTTGCATGTTATTAGACACTGGAAACAAAGTAATCATTTTGACTTTCTTAATGTCCCTACCAAAATGATGATGATGTGTTACATTATATGGTGATCTAGCTGCGGGAACCATTGACAACTGGCCATATCTCTTAAAAATCAATTTGAGTTCAAATTTGGGGTCTTCCACATGGCATAATTATTAACATGAAGCATCTCTGAGACAGGAAAAAAAAGAACTTGGGAGCATACTTTTCTCATAGTGGTTTGTTATAATTTTACCAACTAGAGGCCACGTTAGCACAATACAATTAAATAATACACTAAATTTTTTTATTGCACCCACTTGTGCTGAAAAAATAGAATGATAAGGAAAAAGAAATATTTTACAAGGTTGTGGTGGGCTTCGGAGCTCAAAATGAATCAAAATGAAAAAAACCAAAAAAATAGCCCTTTTGGCCACTCATCCTTTTACATAAGTGACTCAGAATAACTTTTTAATCAATGTGGAAGAAATTAGTTTTGGCCCAAAATAGTATTTTCCCCACTAAATTTGTAGGGGGTTTAGTTACAGCTAAGAAATTTAGACGGGGGATAAATTTTGTAATTTCTATAAAA
Source organism: Taxus chinensis (assembly GCA_019776745.2). Lineage (NCBI taxonomy): Eukaryota > Viridiplantae > Streptophyta > Pinopsida > Cupressales > Taxaceae > Taxus > Taxus chinensis. The sequence goes on from CM034148.1 coordinate 720,212,654, forward strand.
AGACATCGGACCTGCTGAAAATTTTGAATGGGAGAAAGGGGGTGGTTTGAACCCTTACCCACTTGATTGCAAGTGTCTTACAAAAATTGGCACTACCCACAAGATTGCATGATGCTCTTAAGACACCAAGTGAAATATATTTATTTGAACTTTATCAAATAAGAAAATTCTCTTTAAAATAACATATTGTACCTATTGTGGAAATGTTGATGTGGTGACTTTTGGAGAAGACCGCATGGAGATAAGATTTGAATAGAAAATTTTAGGTATTGTCTTTTCCTATAAAACCACTTGCAAATTCCTTTATCGCTATCAACATTTTTTATTTGTGTTGTAGTGTCATACCATTTTGTAGTGTTGCCTTATGTCATCACAAGTTTTATAGGGTCGTAAGGGATTTCAAATCACTTTTAATTTGAAAATATGTGTGTTTTAAATAGAGATACAAAGGGGAGATAATAGATCCAGAGCTCAGTGGTTCCTTTACTCCTATTTTTGTGTCCTCGGTTTTAAAATTTTCTCACCTTGAAAATGACAAAAAATATATGTTGGAAATTCTAGGCACTAGGGAAAGGGGAGTGAATCGGTGTCTTATTCAAAATTTTGACATACAATTCAATTTACTTAAATTTGTTATGATGAAACCACAAAATCATTCATTTAAAATAATTCAATCATGAGAACACACATAGAGAGACAAGATTTAATGTGGGAAACCCTTCAAGGGAAAAAAACCCACTAAAACTAAATAAATAACTTGGATAAAAATGTCTTGTAAATGTTAACAATGATTTCACCGCTAAGCATCCACTCAGACATGAAGCTTATAACTTCATAGTTTAGTCAAGCTTCCACTTTATCTTCTACAAACCACCACTTTCTTGGAAGCCATAACTCCCACAAACTTCAATTTAAGCCTTTAACTCGATCTTCTAGTAAGTTGCCACTTACAATGAAAATTCAACTCCCATATCTACTAAGCTACCACTTAATCTTAAACTATGATGTTTTGATCACTATGAAATTGGTTGTCTCACAAAACATATCTATGACCACTAAATTAGATCCTCCATCATATATGTCCACCCTCTTTCTCTTCTTAATTTATCTCCTTTCTCATCTTCTCTTGATCTACTGAAAACCACTGTTATATAAGGCTTCGCTTGAACACATACATGTCTTACCATGAATATCTCCTTTAATCAATCTCTCAATAAAACTTGATGCCACTACACAATTTCAGTCATGAAAGGCATTGCTTTCTCATCTTGACCGACTTCATAATTTTTCATAGTTCTTGAGTACATTCAAAAACATAGTCACAATTTAAAAGCATTGTGTCCTCCATACACTACTCTTCATGAATTGTAAGCCTATAATTTTTTAAACGAAAATCACTACTTACACAATCAAAATGATTGATATCATAAAATCATACGTTTTCAAGGAATCTTGCACTTCACATTACAAAAAGGAACTCTTCAACTTCACTCTACAACTTGAATTAAGAAGGAGGAATGTTAACAAATAAAAATTGTCTACTTTTGCAATCATTTGACCTGAGAAACAATCAATTGCACTATGATTACATTTGATAGACCTCTCAAGATGATTTCTTATACACATGACAACAAAGGAATAGTTTCTAAAATATCTGACCATATGATTACTAATGCACAATATTCTTTCTAGCACATGCAAATAATGATTTGTAAATAACAACCAGTATGCTTTGTCCTTTTCCTCCAATGTATGGATTTTGTATTTCCAGATTAGAAAATTGATTCCAAGTTGTGATGTACATTCAATGTACACATACATATGACTCTTATATTTGTGCTCTATAACCTCTTCACATCCTTCCTAACTCACCATTTCACCTTTAACTTATCATTAGGAGCTTCATACTAAATTCATAGAGGTACCAAAAGCATTGCAAGTAATGGGTACATGCTCTTTTAACAGTTGATTTGTGAAAGTTCAAGATCCAAAAAAATACTTTTGGGAGAGTTATATTTTATCTCTATTCTGCCTCCAGGGCTTGGAGAAACCAAATATTTCTTCATTTATGCCATGACATACATGTTTTGATTAAGGTTCTTGTGAGTTTTCATAGTGACAAGAAAAAACAATTCTTCATAAAGTGAGTTAGATCACTCACTTATCCTCTTGTTCATGACTTATAAGTCAATTTTTATGATAATCTATAATCATTTTTTAACTCATCATACTAACAAAAAGCCTTATCTCAAGCTATACAGGTCAAGTAAACATTGCTATTTCAGAAACATATAAAAGTGGTTTCAAAACACCCAAAGATCTAGTCTTGAGTTGCATGGATTCAAACTGCATAAATTACAATTTCATGTTTAAACAATAAATGAAAAAATTAATCATAGGATATATAATTAAGTTTTAAACCTTCACTTGTAAATATTATATGGAGAAAAGAACATTTTACCTTTTAAACACAAAGACTAGTTTTTGGCGTTGTTTAGCATTCTCAAGCGGTAGGTAGAAAAACATAACTTATGCATCATCAAATTTATCCAAGTAAATAACCCAGATGAACTTCATGAACATCAAGAGAACATCAGAAAAATCCTTCACCAAAAATTTGAGCATAGGTTTCCCTTACAAATTTTATCTCTATACACTAGATTTTTTCACAAAACAATTGTCTTTCTTATGGGGTCCACCATGTTTCATAAACATGAAAGCACCATGAACATGACCTATGATGAGCTATTTACACACTAAAAATATATTTAAGATAGAAAAAAATTCCATTTTGATTCATACTCGAAGAAATTTGATCCATACCACTTTCAACTAGAATTAAGGAGGGTATTTACACAGTGCCAAAAATATGGATAGAACTTTCTTGTACTTCATCCTTTTGATTTTAAACTTTTTGAAAAATATCTTTCAATATATTGTCTTAAAAAAATTATCTTATGATTTATCTGAAGAATTCTTGTCAATTTATATTGAATGCTAAGAATTCACATCACTATTTTAGCATACCTTACTTAGCCTGGTTTTGACAAAATTACAATTCCTTTCACAAAACTCATTCTCTTGTCCTTAAATTTTTATCCATACCTTCCTGACTACCTCCTCATTATCTGTAATGGCTATTTTGTCATAAATGCACATATACCTTCTTGACCAATCTCATTTGTGCATGTTAAACATGTTTGTCCTTGAAGGGAAGTCATACGAATGACTCCAAATATGCCTCTAAGTGTTTATTTATGACCTGTAAATTCATATGAGAACTATTGGAAATGTCCTTACACACTTCCCATGATTACATTTTATTTTTATGGCCTTATTTTCTTCATACCCTCATTCTAGGTCCTTGAAATAGGCCTAAATGAGCTAGTTTGCACGATAGTTCATCAAATCTTATATGTTCTCCACCATGTATCCCCTTAAACATGTCTTATCATGTGTCTCATGTCTTTACTATGATTCTTCATCAGCCTCAAGCCTTCAGTCCACCTTTTCAGGTCACTTTTGTTAGGAAATAAGGGATAAAATATGTGGAATAATCCCTCACAGAATCACAACAGTAGAAACTAATATGCAGAAAATATTACAAATCTGAATTAAAAGTACAAAATCATAAAAGAACAACACAAAGAGACAGTATTTAATGTGGTTCACCCAATTTGGGCTACATCCACCAAGAATTACTTACTCAAATTTTATTACAAGCCACCGCTCTCTCAATACAATACCCATATCTCTTTAAAGCTATGCTCAACAAACTCTACAGAATTCACACCTGAATTCAGACACATCTACAATCTTACATAAAACCCTATAATAGACACAAACCACATAAGTAGACAACTTATTTAGCAATTTTACAAAACCCTCCCATAAACCTATGGGTCAAAAATCTCATCCATGTGGGAAAAGCACATTTCCCAGTATATCGGGCATGTTTCCCTGAACCCTGATAAGACAACTGTGGCAAGTGTACAATACTCTTAGTGTACATTCTTCAACATTTTCACATATGAAAAAAAGCTCCACAACCTAACAAATTTTCTTACTATCCCTTAGGATTAGGCATGCTAAACTAAGCTAGTCTCACCAATTCCACTCATCCACTTATATATTAATCATTTCAACCTTTTTTCCACATCATATACATGTTATAACATGTATTACATAATTCTAGTATCTTCTCACAACATCACCTTGCATGTACTAGTCACTATCTTCTCAAGAAGTCAATGTTTGATTAAGTGTTCTCATGATCATGCCTTGTTATGGCCTTGTTAACCTCATTCCAAGCACCCTCTATCTCTCCTGCATCCTAATTTTTCATTAATGTGTCTTTGACATCAATGAAAACTAAGCATCCACATGCCAACAATCTCCCCCATTGTCATTAATGGAAAACTCATGATTCTTCTTCCCCTTTTTTACATAAATGAAAAATTTCATGTTTGTAGTACCTATTCTCCTCCTCTATTAGCTTTTTTGACCTCTATCTCGGTGGGGAAACTTCAATGAAACTCGTCATTTTATCTCTCTATTGTTTATTCTTCTTTAACCTTGTTTTTGGTCTTTACGATACATTGAGTTTCACTATTGCTCCTTGTGAGAAGATGCATGTAGAGTACACACACATTCCAACAACTGATATTTGAGTAAAAATCATGGTTATATCTCATAGATATTGCTATCTAAGCTTCTCCCCTTGTGTTTGTGCAATCTGATCAGACCTATCGATTAGTATTTCAGGCATGTAGGTACCCTTTTTTGGAGCTCTAAACCCGTGTAATATTTGATCAATTCAACTCTACAATATATATAGATGTATTTTATGGATAATAGGAATGGATAATCTCATACATAAATTTTACTAACTTTGGATGGATTTTTATCACAACTGTAGCTATATTACTTTTTTCAAGTACCCTAGCAAATTGCAAGATCACCTATTTTTGATTTATGCCTTTGTGCAAGCTCATAGTCCTTCATGATAAAATTCATCTTGGAGGTTATTAACTCTCTTTATACAATGTTCATGCACTTCATTCAATTTCAATTCAAACTCTAACTTGTATCAAAAAATATCAAACAATAATATTCACTTAACTTGCTCAAAACTTGCATTTTTGTGCCCTGAAGACCAAGGTTCTTTATTCATTGATGGTTGGAGAATTTTTTGCACACCCAAAACATGATGTAAATATATTCAAGGACCCTTTACCTTCAACATGGTATGGTGTAAATCTCATGAGATAACTCACAACCCTCTTCTCTCAAACACTCTCTTTCACTTTTATAGTTGTAGACACTAAATCACACACTTTGGGTACATTTCTAGGTCCTAGTCACATACCACTATTCATGTGATTCCTAATTTATAAAATTAATAATTTACCATTTTCTTTGGCCTCTTTTATTTCTTCCTATTATCCTTCTTTGTCTTATACTCCTTCTTTCCTAGTCTATCTTTTCATACTATAAAATTTCTCACTCTAGACACCAGTTCCCAGCCAGTATGCCAGCGCCATGTGCCCCTGACCTCTTTATACTTTTCTCAAATATTTTGGGTCTTTTCTAGCCATATAGGAATATTTATTTCTTATGGGTCGGCCTTTTAGTGGTTAATTATGAAATTCAAACAAGGAATCATATAAATACAAAGCTACGTGACCATTATGAAAGACCATGCATTAAGCATTAGCTATCGCCACCTAAGGTTGCATCCAAGAGAATTCAAGAATCCATCTATCTCCACACAAGGGAAAAAGGACTTAGATTTATGCATACACGCATAGGAGGGAAATTTCATTCTTTCATGCACACATCTAATTACATATTTTACATCTAGATATTTCTTGCTATCAAAATGCGACATGCACAAGAAGCACCTAGGGTGAAATTTCTTCAAAAAAACATAGAAATTCATGGGGTCAAAGATGTAGTGCGACACTCAGTTTTAAGTTCACTTTGTTGAAAATTGTGCATAGTTTGACCTCCCATTTTGCATCTTTATTTTTTAGGATTTGATGTGGTTTGGGGGTTTTGCAGGTGTTTCTTTCTAATTGTAGGTTTCAAGTGAACAACAAAAATATCTAGTGAATTACAGGAAATCAAAGGCGGCAACTATCAAACATCTCACAACCCTGCGATATTAGGTTTTACATCTTCTGAGTAGTCACAGGCACCCAAAATAGGTGACCTATTGCGCCCCAAGCGCCCATGACCCTACTGATGTAGGGGCATCATTCAATGAAGCATCAAAGTATCTAATTCTCCCTCCTTGTCATGTTTATAAGCTATTAAAATTTCTATGAGGTCATAATGAGGAAAAGGACTCACTAGTTTAGAATTGCAAGTTTCCCTCCAATTCTAGATTTGAAATTTTAAAGACATTTAGGTGAGAGTTAAGGGTAAGTTATGGATGTTTCTTAATGCTTTCAAGTATGGAGGGACTATTCATGTAAATAAGGAGTCAATAAATGTATTTTTTGAGTCCTAAGTGATTAACTAATATAAAATTTATCCTAAATGTGGATTGGGTATGTAAGAGTCATCTTGATTTTAGGAAAGTAAGTTATGAAATCAAGGACATATATATCAATATGGAATTAGAGTTTGGAAGTCAGTTACCTCTCTGAGGAGAGAGAAGGAGGGTATTCCTCAGTGAGGAGGAAGAGTTGATACTATGAAGAACAATTCTTGTAAGAAATATAGTGAGTACTATCAATAATAAATTCTTGTTTTTACATTATATTGTGTTTTTGTTGCATGTTTTTGAGTTGAACAGTGAAGCATATAGTTGTTTTTTTATTTAAGTGTTCATGAAAAAATACAAAGTGATATTGGCACATGTGTTCATTTTTAGTGTGAATCAACATTCTCATGAAGGAGGATTTGTGTTTTCATTGAGTTTATCTAAGACATTCATACTCTATTTTTATGTGACTATTAAGATCATGAATACCTTAGGTTTTTTATATTTTCTCTTATATAATGTGTATGGGATGTGCATATTGCTAGAAGTGATGTGACAATTTTTGGAAGCTACGGGGGTTGATGGCCCAGGTTGAAAAATTAAAAACACGTGGATTAGAAGATTGTGCATGGGAAAGGTGCACATAAGGGAAGGATGGTGTCAAAAGGATTTGAGAAACCACGTACAAGGGTAAAAAGTGTAGGAGCAACATGAGGTAGGTAAAAAAAAGAAATTGGTCCAATACATAGAAGAATAATTGACTTCGGTACGGGAGAAAGCATGAATAATTATATGGTTGAGGTAGTTACACACCAGAAGGTTATGGAAGTGTTCATGTAGGATTGAGCGTGGAGGAAAAGTGTTGAATGTTGGCATTGGAAAAATCCATCTTTATTACGAAAGTACACTAGTAGGTGCCATGACATTTATTGTTGAGAAGAGAAAAAATTATAAATAGAAGATCAGGGGTGCATTATTTTCTACCTTGTGTTTTAAGTTATCAAAGAGCTCTCGTGAACTAGGTCATCCTTGCGAATAAGGTTTGAGAAGAGTTATGAAGTTTTTGTGCATAGCTAGTTTGATCAGCTAACTAGAGTGGAAAGGAGTACATGGGCGTAAGCAGAGAAGGTTGTGTGGAAGAATCCCATGGGTGTTACGTCATCTTGTGGAAAAATGGTTTTCTAGGTTAGGCTTGTATAGCTAGAGCACGGGGTTTAAAGGAATTTTTGCAAAGGAATGGATCTGTGAAGTTGGGAAGAGCCAAGACCAGGCGAGAGGAAAAAGTTTTAAGGACCCAATGAAATAATGGAACCAAGGAAAGTAGCAAATTTTTCAATAAAGAAGGGAAATGGTTAGGGAAAACAATCTATTTCTACCAGTTTTAATGAATAATGATACATGGAAATGCAGTACCTAGATGGCGTATTACTTGATATAAAATGGGTGTCTCACGTTAGGAAGACGGTTATGAGTGATTACAACCATCGATTGAGCACCACAGAAAATGAAATGACACTAGAACTAGTTTTCCATACAAAGAAAAGGACACTAGATGGAATGTCTATCTATGATGATGAGGTAAAGGTGAAAATGGAGAAGGTTGGGTTGTTGCAACTCTATGAGTTTCCCTATTTCAGCAAGCCCGAGTGACTATACCAATGGTTGATGTCGTGCATGCATGAAGACCACTTCAATTTTGTAGGTCAGAGTATTCACATAACCCCTAGCTAATTTCCAAGTTCACCGGCCTTATCTGAGAAGGAGATTCATTGGATGATGATTTGGAAGACAAGGAAGCCATTAAAAAGATGGTTGAGGCTTATGACTACAAGAAGGGCTCATGCTACTTCGACATTTTTGCAGTTACTAACCTGATGATGAGGATGGTTGTGTACTTGGTTACAAGTAGAATGGGCAAGAGAGATGGACATATATGATCAAGGCCCGGTTGAATGTGTTCCACAAGATCTCGGAGGGAACCATCTATAAACTCTCAGATTTTATTGCAAAGGATATTATAAATGCCACATGCAATGAAGAGAAGATCATGTTTATTAATTTCCTCCTCACCATTGTCTTTTTAGAGATTAGAGTGCTTGATGGGCCATATAAGTTTTTTTAGGAATACCCAGATGAGAAACCTTCCCCTAGTAAGAGGTTTGAACAATATACTTATGACACCATGATGGATGCTCATAAGGTGTGCCTAGAAACATGGTATAAGTGGATGTGTGATGCATTCAGATCTGAGTGGAGAATACCCAAGCAGTTACCTTCATTAGTAAAAGGAGAGGCTTTATTTTCCATATACGAATATTTTTGCATCGGAAAATTTACTTTGGTAGATGGCACCAAGAGCCCTTAGTGTAAATTTCCTTTCTCCTTCATAGTGTAGTACTTCCAAGCCGGGGTTAATTGATTCAAAGAGGTGAAGAAACTTAGGTTTGATCTAAGTTTAGTATATCAAGACTACCACGAGCTTCACAGGAAGCGAATATACCCCAAGAAGCATGCCTATGTGGAGAAGTATGTCTCCCATGACATGCACATGGTAAAACCAATAACATTACCTATTGAAGGAAGGAAAACAGAGAGGGTGTGTTTGTGCATAAGGCCTAAGTATGAAAAGGGCACTTATGTTAAAGATGATGTCTACATTCCTGAGGACCCCACCATATGGAAAACGACTATGTAAAGGAAAAGAGATAGATGAGAGGCTCTTGAGAAAAAGGTGTCAAGCACACAAATAGTAAGGTCACAGGATTCGAGAATGGGCACAAGTAATTACGTCTGTTGGAAGAGGTCTCCTATGAGAAAAGAGTCTCTGTAGAATGAGGAATCACCACATAAGGAAGATTTACTTGTAAGTGGAGAGTCTCCCGAGAAAGAAGGAAAAGAGAAGTCCCCTGAATTGGAGTCATCAGTAATGAAGAAGCAGAGGGTGAAAAAAGGGTCAAACTCAGGCAAAACAGAAAGCATGGATGCCGAAAAGGGTGATGATGATGATGAAGAGTGCAACGAGGCTCAAAATCATCATGTGTATGATGTACACGAGTCAGATGAAGGAAATTAAGAGAAGGATGAGAATGAGGAAGGTGCTCATGACAAAGGAGGGAGTGAGGAAGTAAACATGAAGGATCAGAAGACCCCAATCCCTACCAAGGAGTAGATGGATAACACTATAGAGAGGGAAGATGCAAGAATCATCCAACAGTTGGTGGAGCACAAAGTTAAGTGAAGTGTCAAAGAAGTACTGAAGGAAATGGAGGAAATCGTAAGTTTGGGAAAGGAGTATGGAAGCATGGGCAGAGACCCCAGCTTATCAGTAAGCTTCCTAAAGGCAGCGCACATAGGTGTAAAAGGCATAGTAGAGGTGCAAGAACAAGAAATGACTCACATTAATGATCTAAACAAAGTATTGTGCGTGAGCTTCCAAAGTACTATTCCATAAACCAACTCCTCACTTGGTATTCTTTTGATAAAGAAGGTGCGTACCCTTGCACAAGGAAAATGATATCTTGGTATTTTGAGTCCCACGTTGATGAACTCGATTTTAAGGTAAATCAAGATACATTGATGAAGATACCAGATGCCAAGGGAGTAAACCCTCTGGTAAATTCCCAATAACTGTCTAATGAGCAAGTTATCAACATGCTCAACAAAGCATCGGTGGAGGTGGAGGAAAGATTCTTCAGTAGAAAAAATAGAAGAAGGGTCTTGGAGGAAGAGCTTGAGAAAAAGAATGAGGAGATCATTGAGTGGGACAAAGAGATAAAATAGAAGGAATTGATAAGTGTACAGTTAAGGCACAAACTAAGGGATTAAAAGGCAAAGGTTTATAATGTCCATAAGAAGATAAATGTTATTTCAAATGCCATTATCTTAAAGCACCCAGACCTAGCCCCGCCTAAGTAGAAATACGAGTCAACCATGAAATGCTTGGAAGACTTGACTTGCATCCTCTCCATAAAAATGAAATCACTCGCATTAGAGTCAGCAGAGGAGGTGATGGCATGTTAGAAGGAGGAGGAATAGTGTATGATTGGGCAGAAAGTGACTTGGTACTCAGAGCTCCTTTTCGTAGTAAAGACCATGGCACGGATGGATGAAGCCGTGTATAATAACTGTGCTAACAGAGATGGGGTGGCAAGCATATTGGTTTTTACACACGAGGTGGATTTGAAATAATTTTAGGAGAAGCACAAAGGAAATAGGGTGGAGTGCAACAAGATCCTATCCAAATTTGAAAAGAAGTTGGAATCAATCGAAACCTTGCGTGGTTTGATAAAGAATAAGCTAAAGGAATTATACCCCCAAGTCACTCACAGGATGGATACGCTAGGCGATCATAGCAAGTAGTTGGAAAGCATTGTAGATACACTAAAAGCTAAGAGTTAGGAACTTATTTATGATGAAGTAGGTGCATTGGTGGGTGACCTACTTCATAAGACACATGCATAAGTAGATTCTTGGGAGAAGATTGAGGCATCCATGAAAGAGTTCCCACTTCTCTTGCAACATTAGCATATTCTTCTATTCTTTTATTCTTCCATCCTTTAATTCTTTAATTGTTTCAATACCTCTATTCTTTATTCTTTGATGAAGAAAAATGTTTCTAAGGATGGAGAAAACACATAGTGTGGGGTGTTATTAGACCCTAAAATATTTTCTAACTACCAAGAGGCACATGCACGCAGGATTAGTAGATAGAATGGAACTCAGGGAAAAGTGCGCAATAAAAAGAGGTTTAAGAAAGGGTTTAAGTAAAACTAGGGCACACACGGGAGGAAGAACAAGGTTTTAAAGGACTTAGCCATATTTGGCATCATGGAGTCACTTGAGGAAAAATGTGAGGACTAGACTAGGTGTGATAAGTGTATAACGTGTCAGCCTAGAACCTTAGAGGTCAAGAAAAGGATATTCCATGCAGGGAATATTCACATAGGCATCATTACAGTTAGTGGAAGGTTTGCAAATAGGATAATCATCCACTAATGGATGACCACATCGACACTTGGCACGTGATCTAATCAGTAGAGAAGTATTGGTAGTGGTCGATGATCCTATTTAAAGAGGTTCTTGGGACAGGAACATATATAGAGTGTAGACACAGAGATAGAGAGATATATGGGTGCAAAGTACAAAGGGGATCAGAGAAAGAGAATGAGAGTAACGAAGTGGTGCATAAATGTTAGGAAATTTTAAGGGTTTGGAGTTCATAGTGCTAGGGTTTAGAGTACTTAGTGCTAGAGGTTTGTAAGGGATACCATTAAGCATATGCATTGGTACTGGGATCTATAACAAGGGATATAATGAGAAAAAGCATAGTTAAGATCTCTGATCATATAGATTTACAGGAGTTGAGTCTCTGTCATTTGATGAATATGGTCTGCGATGACCCTTTTGAATGTAATATGGCTACCATAACTCTATTAAATCAATATACATGGATCTATTCTATATAATTTACTTATTTGTGTAAGACCTCCTGTTATATGGCTTATCATGACTCATATCTAGTTTTTTGTATTTCTTACAATGTTTATTTAGCTTTTGAAATGCATTGATATGTAGATCTATTAGTTATATCTTCTTCCTTTTTTAGTAGATGCATGTACTTTTTTTATGAAAATATTCCTCCATTAATGGTGAAACTCTCTCTCAAAGCTCACATAAAGGAGGGGCTTAGCACCTACACACACCTCGGGTGAGCGCCCAATATATGCTGGATGATAGGCCGACATGTTTGGGTTTAGAAAGAAGTATTGAGGGTAAAATAATGACTACAAAAGGTATTCAAATTGAAAAGGCTTTACTTGCTAAAGGGGTTTTGAATCCCTTCCAAAGAGACAACCAAGACTCGAAACCTAATGAAAAATGAAAATTCTTCAATAAAAACAAGAATATCATAGGTGATGGAATCACTGATTCCAAACATGTAAATATGGTTCAAAGTACCCCACACTTAAAACTCACTCGTGTATCATTTAAATCTATACTAAAACATAGATAATACACTCCACTCATGGAGATGTTATCATTTATCCTAAAGCAAATGGATTCCAACAACATGGTCACATTCCCCACCACTACACCTTTCACCGATAATGTACCTAATCTATCATGGTACAAATACCATGAATATTGTGAATATCATTGTGTTAAATTTTATGCTATGGATATATGAATGAATATTAAAAACTTCATTCAAGATCTCCTCGATCAAGAAGACACTAAAATTGATGCAAATCCAAAATATCTAACAATTAGTTGGGAATTTACAAGGAACCATTCTCCAAACATAAAAAATACAAAAAACAAGTCGAATCAAGGTCTGTCCTCTCAAGGAAAGAGCACCAAGCATGTTATTATCCAAACCTCCAATAACTTTAATTCTATTATTTGCTATGTCCATCCCATCATCACCTACATCCATACCATTAAATTCACATCTCATGAGTGTGTCATTACAACATGACGCACTTGTATTATTTTCCTAGGAAACATTCTATCTACTCCTTCAAAAGGTCATTACAATCTCCTTAAAACAACTTGAGAAGACAACCACTAAGATCTCTATCTTGGATCTTCTTACGATATCTTTTTTTCATAAGGATATCCGCCATAAGGCCCTTTAGGATTCAAGAGTTCCTTCTAACATTGGTGCTTTGTGCTTCTAATCCTTGGTTGTGTAAATCACTCCATATGAACACATAATATTTTTCCAAAACGAGATTCCATTAGATAATAAAACACATGAATTTAACTTATACATAGAAGTAATCATTACTTGAAAAAATATCAAAAGGGTGCATGTGGACAACGGATCCAGTCTTAACACCTACAAGATAAAACTTGTGAAAGAATTGGGGCACAATGTTGATGAGCTATATCTTGATGTAGTCATTATAAATTCATATAAAAATTTAGAGCAACAATCATACGGAACCCTTATTTTTCCTATGGAAGTTGGGCCTATCACACAAGATTCCATATCATTGACTTGGACCTTTGCTATAATATTCTCCTTGATCACCCATGGATCCATGTCATATGGTTTGTTCCTTCCACTTTTTATCAATTCTTCAAGCTCTATTACCAAGGAAAATAACTTACCATTCCTAGTGACCTACAAACCTTTTCTCACTACAAAACATTAGCTAGTTATTATCGAGCCACCTATGAATGTCCATCCACTAACCTAGTTGTTGACTTGAAATCAAAGCCCCTCACCTCTCATATATATCTAAATATACTTCAGCCACATGAAGGTAGTACTTCAACCTATATATCCCCATTTTCTAAACGGGAAATGAAAATTATTCATATCATTTGCGGTGAATATGAACTTCAACAAGCCATGCTTGTGTCAAATCTCCCATTGTAATACATGCTCCAATTTTTCACACTATCTTACATGGTCCAATTTTCTTCAACTTCAGCTTATTGTGAGTTCCTATGGGAAACCTTTCTTTCTACAAATGTGCCATTATTTGATCTCGCTCCTCAAATTCCTTGTCTTTGTATCTTGTTTATATATGTTCTTTATAACCTTGATTGTTATTTTCCACGTTCTCATCCACTTCCTCATGTAGTTCGTGCATATATTCTACATATTCTTATGTTTCTGCACTTAGATTGTTTATTACCTCACATACATTTTTTACTCCTCTTGAACTTGTCCCATAGAAAATATGAAATGGGGTCCTTCTTATTCTTCTTTTAATTGAATTTTTGTAGGAAAATTCCTCTTGCACCAATTATGTGTCCCATTGGCTTGGATTTTCACCTATCAAGTCATGCGACAAATTTCCTAAGATTTGATTTACTACTTTGTTCTTCCCATTATTCTATGGATTATATGTCGAAATATAGGTTAATTTTGACCCCAAATTCTTCCAAAAAGTTCCCTAGAAATGTCTTAGGAACTTGGTGTCTCTATGTGACACTATACCCATTGGTAATCCATGCAATCTCACCACTTCCTTGGAAAAAAGATGTGTGATTCCTGGTGCATCACTAGGCTTTTGCATGGAATAAAATGTGCCATATTTGAAAATATATCAACTACCATAAAAATGGATTCATTTCCTCTCTATATTCTAGGAATTCCTAGCACAAAATCCATGTTAATATCCTCCCACATCCCTATTGGTACGGGTAAAGGTTGATATAACCTTGTGTTTTGTTTGTGTCCCTTGGATAGCTAGAAAACCCTACATCTTTTCACATACTTGTGCACATTCGTGCTCATCTTCACTAGTATTATCGCTCTTGTAGTTGTGCCAAAGTTTTTTGCCTCCAAAGTGATCTCCTAATCCTCCACTATGATTTTCCCTGATCAAACTCTCACACATTGATACTTGTGATATACATAATTATTCTCCTTGGAACAACATTCCTTCCCATATAAAATATTCTAACCAAGGTTTTTTTATCCATACATTTTGGCTCCTTGCATGCCTCCCATGCATCCTTGAAACATTTTTCAAGCGCATATAAATCATTCATGGTTTTGAAGCCCATGATTTCATTATGCAATTATGTCAATACCAACACTCTCCTACTCAATTCATCTATGATCTTGTTTGATTTTCCACTAGGGTGCCTTAATAAAAATGAATAAATTTGTAGGAACTATACCTGATTCATATGTCTTTGGTTTAAATTTTCTTAGCTATTGAAGAACTATAATGCCTAATGATCAGTGTACAAAACAAAATAATTTGGCAAAAAATTAAGGCCTCCATTTCTTTAGTGCTTGGATTATTACATATAAATGTTGGTAATAGGTTGAGTACCTTCTTTTTGCATCATTCAAATTTTCACTGAAACGAGCTATGGGCCTCCCTTATTGGCTTAGTATTTCTCTAATATTTATTCCACTTGCATTATAATCCACCTGAAATACCCTTTCAAAACATGGAAATTCTAACATTAGTTATGTTGGGATTGTTTGCTTCAATTCTTTAAATTTGTATTATTATTCTTTTGTCCACAAAAACTCCATGTGATCTCCCTTCATGGTCTTCGTGATTGCTACGTATATTCCACTAAATGACCTTATGAACTTCCTATATAATCTTGTTCAACTATGAAATCATCATGCCTCAATCACACTTCTTGGTGAGGGTCACATTATAATTTCATGTACTTTTTTGAGATTCATTTTTAAACCCACCTAGGATATTACAAAACCAAAATATATTAACTCTTTGTGCATGAATCTACACTTCTTTATGTTTACCAACAACTTTTCCTCTTGAAAGAACTTCATTACCTTACATAGGTGTTCAATATTATCTTGTCTTGTCTTTCTAAACATTAGTATATCCTCCAGATATACAATTAATTTTTTTCCCAAGAATGGCTTCAACACTTCATCCATTAATCTCATGAAAGTACTTGGGCAGTTTTCTAATCCAAATGGCATGAAAAACCACTCATAGAATCCATCCTTCATTTTAAATATGGTCTTCCACTCATATCCTTCCCTAATATGGATCTAGTGATAACCACTCTTCATATCGATATTGGAAAAGTGCCACTCACCATTAAGGCAATCCATCAGGTCATCCATCCTGGGTAATCAAAACCTATACTTAATGGTAATATTGTTGATGGCTCTGGAACCAACACACATGCACCATTATCCTTCTTTATTTAGTACTAACACTTTTGGTATTGTACATGGACTCAAAATTTCATGCACTAGTCTTCTATGAAGAAATATTTACACTTGTATGTGCACTTATTCATTTTCTTATAGGGTCATTCTATATGGGGTCTTGTTTGGAAAACTAGATCCTAGTATCAATTCTATTTGGTGAATGATACTTCGCATTAATAGTAATCCTTGTGGAAATTTTTCCATCACAAATTTTGGGAACTCTACCAATACCTTGCGTACTTTTGTAGGAACTTCTTCCTCTGTGTAATCTTCATGTACTTCTCTAGTGACTAGTGCATAATACGCCTTTCCTTTATCCGCCTCTCATAATAATTCCTTCCCAAATACTATTAAAACTCTTACAAAAACTCCACTGTGTATATCTCCTTTCTCCTCATTCTTCAATGGTGACAAGTTAAACTTACAACCATCCTTCTCGATGAAAATTATATACATGCACCAATCACGAAAAAACTTCCTATCACACTATCAAATCCTTCCCAACAGTAAATTAAAAACCTAGTCTCCCTTCTGTAACTAAGACACGTTGTAGGGGTTGGGATGTAAAATATTATTCATCCCTAACTTTTCCACCATTTTACAAAAAACCATATTATTTGTGCTTCCACTATCTATAATCACATTACAACATTTTCTGACTTTTAGATGGTTATAAACACGTTCTTCCTTTGCATAGGTTCATCTTCTTTCTATGACTCCTTCAACAATAATTTCCTTATCATCATGGATTGCTCGTGCTCCAGTACTTCAAAATGTTCTATAGATCTCATTGATTCTACATCTCCATGTGTCAAATGTACTCCAGATTCTGTGTGCCTATTGGAAACTTTTCTTTATGTTATTATATATTCGAATGCATAGTACCCTACGATTCCACACTTATAACTATTTCACTTCATTTCTTAGTTTTCTAAGAAGTACTTGACGAAACAGATAAGGTAAAAGTGGTAAGAGGAATACCTATTTTAGGATGGTTGAAGGTTGTATGTGCGCGTATTTGAATTTTGAATCAAAGTGATTATGAGGCCTTCCTTTTGGCTAGGAGGAACTACATGTATAAGAACCAAAACAAGATCACCAAAGAGAGTTAAACAATATATGCAATGGACTGCATAGCATATGCTAGATCCTGAAAGTGTGATACTTCCTAGATGGCTATCAATCCACTATTTAAAACAATTCAATGCTAAAATGAAGTAAATGTTGTCCTACTATAGTTTATTACGATTTAGGCATCTCATACAAAACACAATAGGCTAGATCTAATATAACAGGCTAGGCTAGAAGGATATCCAGAGGTCAAGTAGGTTGGTTATAGGTGAATATGAGTAGGTTAGATATAAATCTAAAGGTAAAATAGGTATTTAAGTAGGTATATGTCAGAAGAAAATAAGGTTAAGTTAGATATAGGTCACAAATAGGTTGTTATTCTAGCAGAGATCAGGTGACATAGAGACCGACCATAGTTTTATAAAACTAATGACAGTTTTACCGTAACCGGTGATGGTTAGAGAGAACCGACGACAGTTAAGTCGGGACTGGTGGAATCATATAGTCTGGGTTTTTAGAGCTTTGGGGAAAAATTGGAGTGGATAGAAGATAGGGATTGATCACAGAGGGGATATAGATATGTTCTGAAGCTCTGAGACTACTGAGGAGGTCAAATAGGAAATTGGGAAAAGTATTCAGATGATTAGGTATGGAAGGTGGCTGCAATTGGAGAGAGGGAATGGACAGAGGGTAAAAGACTAGGTTCCTTTACCACAAATACTACAAACAATGATAAGAAAATGAAATAGATGGAAGGAAGATACTTACTCTTCTATGAGGTACAGGTCTGAAGAAGAATGAAGAATTTGTTACATTGGAAGATGCTGGGAGGAAAGTTTCACTATTGTTCCAGTGTATTTGGTTGCCTTTGTCGATCACCAATCAATCCCCATTCTATTGTTGCATCTAAAGAGATCAAACTCGAGATCATCAGTTTTTCAACCCATATTACAAAGTCTGTAGATGGGTCTAAATAGACATTTTGGTCCATTCCGGTATAATCGGCGTCAGTTTAGGGTGAACTGGCATCGATTTAGGGTGAACCGACATCGGTTTAGGCGAGATATCTCGGGTTGTTAAAAAAAATTCCTGGGAAGTTGCTCCACTATTTGATAAAGGTATCCTCTTTTTCTCGGGGCGAAAACCAACCTTAGAAGGCTTGTAAATGTGAGGTGAGAGGATGGGTCTAATGTTAGGTTTTATTTAGGAAATTGGTTTAGGGTTTAGGTTAATGGGTTAAATGATGGGGGTGGTTAGGTGAGGTGCATTTAATAAAGGCAATTATATTAAATAGGTGTGTGAGGGTAGTGAATTAATTTAATGTAAATAATTAAATTAATGTGTGTGTGGGTAAAAGGTCATTAACTTAATTAAATTAATATGTATGGAGGTAAATGGCATTAATTTAATTAAAGTGTGTAGGGTGCATGAGGTAGGTGATAAGGTGTTGAGGATGAGGAAGTGATTATAGAGCTGTGCTAGAGGACCAAGGTGATTACGACATGATTTCGGTGTCTACAATAACATATTTTAAAGGATCATATTCCCCTTCCTTGACTAAATTTCATGTGTCCCCTTGAAGAGTATGATGTTTCATTATCTTGAGCACTATTATAGGATGGTGTCCGTGATATACAATGCTCATATTCTTAAAGTCTACTATATCCTCGATTGCTTCCTCCTCTTGATGGAAGTATTGTCATTGAGGTGACAATAATTTCATAAGCTAGAAATATTTTCATTGATGTTTTCAGGAGTGTTCCTTTTTATGAAAAATATGATACTTCTTGAATTTCACATGTTGTGTGACATAGAAAACTTTCTTAGTGTTCCATGGATGTCTATGATGTGATGTGGGTTTTGTAGTGTACCGTGGGTGTGTTATTATGTATTGCAGATTTGAAAATGGTCAGTAGTGCAATACATGGTGATTGAATTTGTTGTGGGTAGAAGTCTCCATAACAAAGGTTAAATGTCATGGATCAAAGCAAATAGTGTATCACAGGTGTTAGAAAATAAATATACATGCAACAAAGGAATTTGATCTTTTAAGTATGTTACAAATTCTTGAGAATAATGAATACTACGATATGAAGATGGTTTGTTGCACAACAAAAAAAAGTAAGAGGGAGTCACGGAAGTTAGGAAATTCTTCATTACAAAGTAAAATGTAAAGGATTGGTGTGGAATTCAAGGATTTCTACAAAAGACAATTAAAGTTCCATGATAGTCTTGAAAATATGTGGGACCAATAAAAATAGGGGATGTATACAGGAGTCTAAAAAGATCTCAGATATTTAAGATTTATAGATTATAAAATATAGATAAAGCTAAATATTGAAAAGGATGTTGATGCATTTAAAATTCATATATGTTAATGAAACAAACATGGTATATAAATGGGTTCAAATTGTAAATTCATGGTGTGCTCAAGGTATGATGATGTTTAATATTTAAAGTAAGAAAGAGAAAAAAAGATAAGAAAGTAGGAGAGAGTAATGAAGATATATCAAAAGTATTGATAAAGGGAAGGAAGAGAAAACTCAAGACAGACTAGGAATGCTAAGTTGTTGAAGAAGAATAAAGAGAGACAAGCATATAAGAAAATTGTGAAATGAGGGTGTGTGAAAATAGAGAGAAGAGGTGAGGAATGATCTAACTTCCATCTTTAGGTTGAAGAAGCAACTACAATAGGTGGATCTTTTCATTGTTGAGGTTGGTGCCTCATATAATTGGGGATTTGTGTGTGTTGATTAGAGAATACTTGTTAAAGATCACACAAGAGGTCCATGTAGGAGAGAAAGCCAATATCAAGGGCGCAAAGGGACAAGAAGAACTCGCATGTAGAGGGAAAGTGTAGTATTTAGGACTTAGAACAAAGACCTATTTTTAGAAGATGGTGTGTGGAACACACCAATGATACAGAGACATGCGCACCACACTTTTTCTATCTTTAGAGGATCATATTGAAGCATTTTACATGGAGATGAGCTAAGAATAGGATTCTCACTTTAGTTAACTATAAGAGGTCTATAAATAGCACACTTGCATGTGTGGCTATGCTTGTAAATGGTGCGTGGCTATTAATAGCATGCGGCCTATTTTTGG
Source organism: Taxus chinensis (assembly GCA_019776745.2). NCBI lineage: Eukaryota > Viridiplantae > Streptophyta > Pinopsida > Cupressales > Taxaceae > Taxus > Taxus chinensis. Next base: position 720,232,993 of record CM034148.1, read on the forward strand.
AATAGATAAGTGGTGAATGGAAAGTCCCCACCTATATATATGATGTGAAGCACATAGTAGAAGATATATAGACATAGAAACAGATATATATATACACATAGGAGGTGATAGATTTAGAGATATGTGCATATTCTTGTATTATTGTGCCATATCCATGCACGCATTGGTATAAATTGACATTATTCAGCCCTAAAGAGGGACCTGGTACCTTTGCATGCTTCGGGTGAGTGCTCAGTCTAGGCTGAGTGATGTGTCAGCATAACTAGGGTGTTATCTAGTAAATTCTACGTTGCATCATTGATTCCATTGCTGGGACATATTTTTCAGTTATTTTTAGGATGGTTCATGATGAAGATGTACTGGTTAACTCTAGCAGGTATTGAGGAGTGGATAAATGATCTGGAGGAAGAATATGCACGGTGGTTCAGTAGTGGATCTAAGTTTAATGCATGCACTTGGGTAGAATAGAATTTATATGAGATCTTTTTCGTCATCTTTCCAGTAGAACTATATGAGTGGCTTACTTCTTATGCATCTCATTGGAATTGGAGGTATCACACACTTGTGTGGACACATGAAGAATTTCAAGCCCTTTATGATGCTAATTTGATCTAGACTCGTGCCATGGATATGTGGTTTCGTGGTGTTCTAAACAGCTATATTCTAGAATATTCAATTTCGATGTATTCTTACCTAGAGATAGCTGAATTCCAGTTTTTAAGGTATCCTAAAGGAACATATCTCCAAGGCATTCCACTGGCTATCAAGATCTTGATGGTAGCTTTGAACCTAGAGAGTAAACCAATGGCTAACTAAACTTCACCACACTTGAGGGAAGGAACAGATTTGGTGAAAGATGGTAGACCTAGTGGTAGAGAGGAAGAGAAAGGAGAGGTGGATTAAGTATAATGAGGCGCATGAGAGGGAGATAGAGAAGCAACGTTCCATTGCAGAAAGTATGGCATTGAGGAGAGAGATGGCTCAAGAAGGATTCAAAGCTCACATAGGAGATGTGGAGCCAGAGCATTAAGAAATCCACCATCTTGGAAAACATGAAAGAGATCCCCCCTTGGCCTCACACAGAAGTGCGCTAGTGGAGACTACCTTGGCTACGGGTACGCATTTTAATCCACTTGGTGACCTAGTCCTTGCGCTTGGTTTTCTAGTATATAGTATGACAAGTAACTAGCAAGCTTACTTGGGAAGTAGGAGAGCAAGAGTAAGTCAGGGAGAAAGTACATCAATGGCAGGACAGATGGCTTTAATGTTATTAAGAGGTGTGGTTTCAAGTGCATCGTCTGTATAGAACGTAAGCGCGTCGAATGTTGGGTTCACCTCTGGAAGTGGAACTACCTCATAGACTGTAGGAGTTTAATATAGTACTATTGTTGGAGCACAGGGGAGTACATCTACATTTCCTAGTCTAGCTACAGATGGAGGATCATGAGGTATAGGTGGTTCTAGCTTTGGTGGTTTTAGTTTTGGAGGTAGAGGAAACATAGAAGGTTCTAGATCAAGTGGTCAAAGCCCACAAAAACAAAAGAATATTTATATGGATATTTCTTTTCGTCTTTCGGAGTATAGAGGCATAGAGGATGTTGATGAGCATGTGCACATGTGTGAAATCTTGTGGCACACTAAGGGGATCATAGCTATTGAGCGTAAGAAAAGTCAATTTGCTACTACCTTATAAGGATGATCATATAGCTACTAAAGGAATTTTGACCCTAATCAAACTTAAGTGGATTATGTATCATTAAAGGTTGTTTTCCTGAAAGAATTTCATATCCCTGAGTTTGAGAAGAAAAGTATTAGTGCGCTCAAGGATATCAAGAAAGGAACTACTGAGAGTGTACGTGAGTATAATGCTCATTTTAAGACACTTCTAACTAAGATATCTTATGATATTCATGCTAACTAGCATGCATAATGGTTCATTGGAGGATTGATAACACCATTCAAAAGAGCATTGTCACATAAGACATACACTGATCTATGTGAAGCACTGGAAGTAAATTTACATGTTGAGGTAGTTGGGAGAATTGACACTAGCATTAGTCCATTTTTAGAGGCACAGATTGCAGCTATGGCCAAATATTTGGAGAAGCTATCAAAAAATTTAGCCCATGACACACTCAAGAATTTTTTGTACAGATTGTGAAGTGAAAAATAGGATAGTTTTCCTCGCAAAACAGTACACTCATTACTGTTGGACTGTGAGATCTATCATTTGAATCATGATGCTAGTCACTAGCCTTTGTTACAACATGTGATAAGGAAGAATGTATCCAACTTTTGCAAAATTTATAGGTCCAGGACCCATGATATTGAGAATTGTCTATTGATTGGTCAGATCCTAGATGCCCTAGACATTGGGGTACAATAAACAAGTGTAACAGTTAATTCTAAGGGTAAAAATAGGCACCATTATCAGGATCATAATCAAACGTGCTATGAAAAGAATAAGGGTCGGTTTGAAGGAGGTCGTGGAAGGGGACATGGATATCATGGTGGATATGGAGGATGAGGTCCTGGTGCAGGAAGAGGTGAATTCCCTTGTGGAACATGTTATACGTGAAGATATCCTTGACCACTATAGGCATGAATGTCCTTAGGATACTACATGTTCTTTATGTGGAAAGAACCATAGCTATGAAGAGTTCCCAGACTTATATGAGCATCTGAGTAAGCAGCATGAGAAATAAAACAAATGCATTAGGATGGTTAGAATCTAGCGTGTGGTAAAAGAGTATTGGATGCCCAAGATAGCAGAAGGAACTAAGGCATTGACAATGAGGATTACTACACGAGCTGAAGCGGCACGCGCAAGAGAGACATTACACCAAAAGCCTATGATAACCAAGAAGGATGTTTTGCATGCAAGTTACCTAGATCCTACTCATTAGAAGGAAGTTTACCAGGATACCATGGAAGTTCTAAGGAATCTTCAAGGTGAAATACAGTACTTAAAGGAGTAGAAGCAAGCATCAGAGATAGTCAAAACTAATAACGATGATCTAAGAGAAGTGTGCAAAATGTTACGCCAGGAGAACATCATTCCACTATTAGGAAGTTGGTTAAAAGGGAACACTTCATGTGCAAGTATTGATACCGGATGGAAGATTCTACATGTAAACATTCCCCCTGATAGCATTGACTATGACAAGTAAATAACTCTAAATATTTTTGTGGATGGGTGGTTGTTGAGCAACATATTGATTGATACAGGTGTTGAAGTAAATGTCCTTACATTAGACACATGGGTACAAATGGGGAGGCCTCCATTACAGCCATCATCTAATGTGTTGTTTATGGCAAACCAAACTAAGGCCACTCATATAGGACTTTTGAAGGATGTATATATAACCATATAAGGGGCCAAGTTCACTGGGGATTTTGAGGTATTAGCACTTACAAAAGTAAACAATTTTCCAGCCTTGCTTAGACGCCCTTGGTGTTATGTGAATAATACTGACTTGAGATTCAATAAGGGATATATCAGCTTTGAGAATAAGGAGGAAAGAGTTGTGATACCTCTAATAGATGGGAAGTATACACCATATGTTGAGCCTCTAAGTGAGGAGGACTTAAAAAAAATTTATGTACACGTTATCCAGGACCCATAGGTCAATGAGACATCAAAAGAAGGCATCCTATAGTGGGAATATTCTCATTCTATTAGTGATACTATGAGTATTTCTTGTGACAATTTGGCTCACGGAACATATGAACTAGTAGGGCGCGAGGTGAAAAATGTGGTTGCGCACAAGAATGCACTTCATTTGGTTCGATGGATAGGTAGCACAGTACCTTGATATACAGGGGCAAAAGATCTTTCTGTATTTTTGAAAGCCATGGAAACAAAGTGGAAAAATCACATTAAGATAAGATATATGTTAGTATATACCTTTCCCAGTACAACAGTGAGCTGGTGGGTAGTCCACAGAGATAATATTTTAAAATGGGAAGAGATTGGAGTCACCTTATTTATTAGGTTTGTAAGTAATAATGCACCTATGCATATCTACACTTATCATGGTGATCAACCTGTTTAGCATCGCATTCAGTAGTGTGAGAGACTCTGGACAACAAGACAGGAATCATTACCACCTTCACTCTAGGTACATAAATTATACTCTACGCTACAAGGATGCACACGCGCATGGTATGTTTATGTAGAACTACATCGAGAGACTGGGAACTAGAAAAATTTGACTATAGGAATGATCCAGACCTTTGACTAATTTTCTTCCCAACCTGCAATAGAAGAGGCATTAAATATTTTCAAGTGCTTAACTATGGGAGATAGTGCAAAATTTGAAGAGCATATTCAAGAATTATTTGGTGAGGAAGAGTCCGGAGTGCATTTTAAAAAGGAAGAAGACATGGACTCCATACTACTTGAATGCAATTGCCTTGAGAAAGAGAAAGGAAAGATGGTTTACATCATGGATGATGAGGAAGTTGAGAACCTAGATATTGAACATTCACAGGGGGTGTACGAAGTCTTGGATAGTACAGACAAGGATACACATTCCTATCACAAACCCATGAAGACAAAGAAGGTGAACATAGGTTCAGAGGCTGAGCCTAAGGAGGCCATAATTGAAGACTATTGGTTAGACTTAGAGGTAGAAAAGATCATTGAGTTACTTAGGGATTATCAGGACTTATTCCCTTGAGGGTATCATGAACTTAAAGGCATGCATAAATCACTTGGGGATATAAAGATAAATCTTAATGAAGGTGCACACCCCATGATAAATATACCTTATAGAACGAATCCTAATTTGTGCGAAAAGGTAAAAGAAGACATTGATAAAATGTTGAAATCTGGAATTATCAAGCCCCTTGATGAGTCAGAATGGGTTAGTCCAATGGTGATCAGTATCAAGAAGGATGTAGGAATTAGAATATGTGTGGAATGCAAGGAGCTAAATGTTGCATGTGTAACAGACCCATTCCCTATGCCATTCACTGAGGAAATACTAGAGGGAGTTGTAGGGCATGAAATATATTCTTTCACAGATGGATTTTTTGGATATCATTAGGTTAGGGTTGCTCAAGAGGATCAAGAAAAGATGACATTTACTATTGAATGGGGCAACTTTACCTATACTATGATTCCTTTTGGATTAAAAAGTGCGCCTATTGTATTCTCATGTATAGTTGTTCACACATTCAAATAATTTATTCACAACTTCTTACAGGTCTACCTAGATGATTGGATAGTACATGGGCTTGTGAAAGATCACTATGACAATCTATGCTTAATGCTTGAGTGGTGCAGACAATTGAGTATATATTTGAACATCAAGAAGTCCATATTTTCTACACCATTTGGAATACTATTAGGACATATAATCTGCAAGGAAGGTTTTTTGGTTAATCCAGCTAAGGTTGCAGTCATTCTAGGCCTGGAAGTGCCTACCAGTCAAAGTGAGGTTTATGGATTTTTGGGTCATACATGATATTATAGAAAATTCATAAATAGGTATGCCAAAATTTATGCACCCTTGGAAGAATTACTAAAAGGGAAAGGTACATTATATCGGGGAGAACTGCAGAAGCGCGCATTTGAGATATTAAAAGAGAAACTTACTACTGCACCCATTTTATGTTTTTTCTCATGGGATGAACCCTTTTATGTACATTTGGATGCTTCTTGCATGGCCATTGGTGTTGTGTTAGCGTAACCTAGTGAAGGTATTATAGATCATCCAATTTGTTTTGCTAGTAGGAAGTTGACTCCTGCTAAAATGAATAATACAACTAAAAAGCGCGAAGCTTTGTCAATGATCTATGCATTGCACAAGTTTTGACAGTACTTGCTAGCAAAACCATTTGTGTTTTATAAAAATCACATGGCATTGAAGTATTTGGTAAATAAACTAGTATTACAAGGGCACATATGTAGATGAGTACTCCTATTTCAAGATTTTGACTTCACAGTTGTGGTGAAGCTAGGGAAAAGTACTTCTAGACCAGACTAGTTGCCTAGAATTCACTTAGGGGAAGAAGCATAGAAAATTGAAGAAACAATGCCAGATGCACAGTTATATAGGTTAGAATGTGTGTCATCAGATTTAGAAGACATCACTATCTTTTTATGGACTGGTGTGGCACCCACTGGAATGAAGACATTAGAAAAGAAACAACTTGTTATACGTGTGGCACCGTTTATGTAAATCAGTGGTGACCTATACAAGTTATGTAGAGATGAAGTATTATGCCATTGTGTATTATAGCATGAGCTCAAGGATATTATGGAAGAAGCCCACTGTGGTATTGTAGGTGGCCATTATGTAGGTGATGCAACTGCCCAGAAGATCCTACTTGTTGGATTATGGTGGGAGACATTTTATAAAGACTGTAAAGAATATTGTAAGGCATGTGATCATTATCAGTGCCTAGGAAGACCAGGGAAAAGAGATGAGATACATTTGAAACCAATTACTAGTAATGAACCATTTGAGAAATAGGTCATTGATTTTATAGGACCTGTTTTTCTAGCTGCGCATAGGACTAGGTCACGTTATATCATTACTTGCACATATTATCTCACATGGTGGGCAGAAGCAACACTTACGAAGGACTGTATAATGGCTACAGTAGCTAGGTTTATATGGGAGAATGTTATTACAAGATATGGATGTCTGTTAAGCTTGACAAGTGATAGGGGCACACACGTTTTGAATGAGACAATCAGGATCCTATTGGATGAGTTTATGGTTGCACACCATAAAACTACACCCTATCATCCTCAGGAAAATGGAACTGCTAAGGCTTTCAACAATATTTTGAGCCAAACTTTGACAAAAATTTGTGATGTTGGAAGAAAGGATTGGGATGATAAAGTGTCAGTTGTTCTTTGGGCATATAGAACAAATTATAAGAGATTGAACAAAGCTACAACATTCCAACTAGTGTTTGGCTTAGAAGTCATTCTCCCTATAGAATTTATCTTACCTTCTTTGTGCATTGCACCTTCTTTGCACATTACACACACTATAGTTCTAGTTGATGAGTAGGCTTTAGAAGAACGTATTGAGAAGGTGATTCAACTGGATGAGCGATAAGCCATAGCATGATGGAGTCAGAAGTAGGAAAAATCCAGGCAGAAAGCATGGCATGACAAAAACATAAGGGATAAGAAGTTTGGGATTGGAAAATGGGTACTTCTTTATGACTCTAAGTTATCACGCCATATAGGAAAGCTCAAAGTACATTGGTTGGGGCCATATGTCATCACTTACATACTTGAATCAGGTGCTTTCCAGTTAGAAGCTCTTGATGGAACACGGCTACCTGGTTACTTTAACAGGATTAGGCTAAAGACCTACTATAAATAAGTATTCTTGGTGTTTATAATAAGACATTTTTGCCATTTAGATTAGGTTTTCAATTATGTATGTCCTTAATGTATTTCCTTCATTGTCACTATGGTTTTTCAATTTAGTTATTGTTGTTGCGTAATAAGCATGTTTGCATGCAAGAAGCTAATTACTATGTGAAGAATGTTTATACGTAGAGGACTGCACATACTTTTAGTGTGGGGTCGTTGTAGTTATCCAAGTAAAATACTATGGGAATTGAAAGGTGAAAGGAATAAGATGCTACGGGTGTTCTTTAAGTCAAAAGCAGAGTTCTTCTCAAAAGTGACCAAGGATGGAGATGAATGAAAGGAAAGTATAACATGAGGTAAGCAGAGGCCATGATAACTACCAGGAGAAGGTACAGTGACGAGGTACTCAAGCGCAAGGGCACACACTGAAGATAAGTTTGTGACCAAGGGGTAGGAAGGCGTGCTAGAAGGTTATAGCTAGGGCTCGAAGATATCCCACACAGAATGAGCGAATTTGGTCAATGAATGAGAGGATATTTAGTAGGTGATGGAGCAATAAATGCATCAAAATTTGAAAAATATATATACATATGGGATGTGAATACATTTTTACCATTGTGATTAAGAGAAATTGAGAAAAGAGCTAAGTGCGAAGAGCCAAGTGATCGGGGTAAGGTGCAAAGGGTGTAAAACCAAGCGTGACAAACATATTTGTGTGAAAAGAAGCTAGCATCCCCAGTAGTGAAGGGTTTGAGTGAAGAAGTGAGATAGAGAGGAGTTAAGGCATGAAGTTTCCACCTAGGTCACAATTAAATCGAGCTAGGGTTTGATTCAAAAAATGTAGCATGAAAAAGAGAAAATATTTGCAAGGTCAGAAAAATAAATGGCACCTAAGAAGACAACTGCAACAGGAGTAAAAGGAAAGAAGAAGGTGGTTGTCGAGGAAGAAGAGATGGTACCTGAAAATGATTTTTTAGAAATGCAATATCTAGAAGGAGTCATCATCATCCAAGAACAAGATTCACCTATAATAAAAATAAAAGTAAGCAAATACAATCACAAGACCACGAAGAACAAGAAGGAGCTCGATTCCCTGCTCACTGTGAGAACGAACAAGCGTACGGTGGATGACATATTGGTAGATAACGGTGCCGTCAGTACGGTGCCACCAATAATGTGGAGTATGGTAACAGTCAAAGTACAATAGGAATGTTGTAAAAAGTAAATATTTGTCGTAAGTGGTCCGGTAATGTTAAAATGTCAAATTTTGGGTAATTAGAGAAGAAGGGTCTACATGATTAGGAATTAGAAATATTATATTGGTAATAAAGACAAGGAGTGAGGTCATAAATATTTTGTGTATTTTATTTGTAAAAAGTCTAAAAATGTGGAACCCATGTAAAATGATAAGGTTTATCTTATCTTAATAGATAAGCTTACATGTACAGATAAGAGTTAAGGTATGGAATATGATTCGTCAGAGTGGATTTCTTATCCTATCTTAGAGATAAGATGGATAAGCCTGGAAGTTCTATAAATAGAGAGGCCACCCCCCTCATTTAGCATAGAAGGAAGTAGTGAGAAATATTGTAGGAAGTGTGCGAAGGAAGCCATCAGTTTAAAGGTGTGTTGAAGAAGCCATTAAGAGGTGTAATTGTAAAGTTTCTCCCATAGTCTTGGTGAAAGGCAAGTGAAGTCAATAACACTTGAAGTACCTCATGGGTGAGATTGTAACAGTTTCATGTTAATATTATAATTTATTTTGATATTTCAGATTTGTCATCATTCGTCTTATCATAGTCGATGGTATTCTTGTGTTATGTTGTTGTTTTGTTTCTAGATTACATCCACCAAACTAAAGGCTGTGCATTAGTAAATAATCATAGCACGAGGAGTTCCCGGTGAAGAATTATCATAGTGCCAGATTGGTGATGACATTTTGGTTCCGTTGCCGGGACCATTCCTCGTTGGTGGATTTTCTGGAGAGATATTCCCACTTAGTCAAAAATCAATTAGAGGGTAACCTTGTTTTTACTGTGCATAGTAGTTACCATGGTAAAGTCATTTTTGCCATGAATAGTAGTTACCATGGTAAAGTCATTTTTGCTGGAATAGTATTTACGCAGTAAAGCAGTAAAGTACCGTAGTAACTTCACTTTTTACCGTGAATAGTATTTACCGCAGTAACTTCACTTTTTACCATGAATAGTGAATAGTCATTTACCGCATTAACTTCACTTTTTACCATGAATAGTGTTTACCACAGTAAAGCAGTAAGTCAAGTTTTACCATAGTTTACCGTGGTCATTTCTATTTTACTGTAGAAAGGTGTAAAGTCACTTTCTAGTATAGTGATTCCAATTATTTGTACACATAAGTCTTGTTGATTGTACTTGTGAGTTGGTATTTCACGGTGGTTACTTTTGAAAATGGGAAAGATTCCTATTTTTTCAGCTCAATCTAATGAAGATGCTTCTTCTTTCATTCAAGAGTTTAAGCGATCTTGTATTTGTAATGGCCTTATAAGAAGGGAACAATGGACTGAATTTTTTCCTACCTTTTTGGATGGTTCAGCACTTAGGTGGTTTGAAACACTAGGTGATAATGTGAAAAATTCATGGGATTTATTAACTGAAAGTTTTCTTGAAGAATTTGGTGAACAACAGAAATATGCAGATCTCATGATCGAGATCACAAAGCTATCCCAAGGAGAGAAGGAGAAGATAAGGGATTATCATGCTCGTGTTCTAGAGCTAAGGAGGAAGCTCGATGCCCAGATCCGGAAGGAAGGACTAGCGGATGGGTTGATGAATGGCGTGGATAATCTCCTCTGTAAGAACTTCATTCTTGGGATGAAGCCAGAGATCAGACAATGAGTGAAGTATGACCGCCCAGCTACCATTGAACAAGCAAAGGAGATTGCAAGAAGGAAAGAAGAAAGCATGGAAGAGGAGCCCAAAGAAATTGTTGCTAAAGTAGAGCCTACACCAGCACCTTTGGTCCAGAATCCACAACCACTCCCGGTGAGCACAAATATTTCTCCTAGTACATCTACTGAGTATGAAGATCTGCTCAAAAAGATGGGTCAGTTAACTATTAATCTTCTTCAAGGAAAGGAATTTAGTTCTCAGGGAGGAGATAGAGGTCCAAAAAGAAATATTTCTGAAGTTGTTTGTTATGGTTGTTATAAAAAGGGTCATTATAAGTATAATTGTCCAGATAGAGCTTCTACATCTGGTAAAGGAGATAATGATAAAGGAAAAGCACCTGTGAATTCTTTTGATGTAGTAGATAAGAGCAGAAATAATGAAGTAGATGTGTTTGTAACAAAAAGAAAGAAAGAAAAAGATAATCAAGATGGAAATGATCCTAAGAAGATGAAAGAAGAAACTAGTAAGAAACATAGGAGAAGAAAGTTGGGTGTGCAGGATTTTCTGATTTCACAGGGGCAAGGACCATACTCCATCTTGGAAGATCTGTCCAAAAGGCCTGCAAATATTACATATGGTCAACTCTTGGCTATGTCTTCTGAGAAGAGGCGGGAGTTACGAGGTGGAATCAATGCTCGAAGAAGGAAGGAGGTTGAGGTCCCTGTTTTGGAGGCAGAGGCAGATCCCTATGCTCCACAAGCTGAGGTATTATGTAATGGTATTTCAATTCATGATGTCTTAGTTGATGGAGGTGCTGCAGTTAATGTAATGACCGAGTCTGTAATGAATATGTTGGGTTTAAAAATTGATCGCCCTTCAACACTTATGTTAAGGTCATTAAATAAAGGAAAAACTAAACCAGAAGGTGTAGTTTCAAATGTGGCAATATCTGTTATGGGTGTGGTATGTGTGGTAGACTTTCAGGTGATGAAAAATGGTACTGTTGCGTACCCAATGCTGCTAGGAAGACCATGGCTAAGGAGAGTTCATGCAAGAAACTACTGGAATGAAGGTTTCATGACACTTGGACGTGGTAGAGAGAGGGTGAAGATAAATGTGATCCCTCGACATCATAAGGCAGAACCTGTGGATTCAAGTGATGAAACTGATGATTGGACATCCTCTGATTACTCTAGTACCAGTGAAGTGGACACTGAAGATGAAGAAAGTGAGGTGGATGTTTCAGTCATGGATATCCTTCCAGTCACACCAACTCATGACCCCATAAAATTATCTGAAGAAGAAGTTGATGATCGTCTCCAACAAATAAAGATTGGTGATGCTGTGATGGAGAGTGAGAAGGAATCCTACCTCCAGCTCTTTCGAAGGTACATACACCTATTCACTTTTGATTACAAGGAACTCCGTCAAGTAAGTTGGGTAGAACATTGTATTGAGCTGGTAGATGGTGCTAAGCCCATAAAGCAAATGCCATATAGAATGAATCCTAATTTTTCCAAGACTGTAAAAGAAGAAATAGATAAGTTGCTTGATGCAGGATTCATATTTGCTGTGGAGAATTCAGAATGGGTTTCTCCCATTGTGATCTCAATAAAAAAGAATGGGAAGCTACGCATTTGTGTTGATTACAGGAAGCTCAATAAGGCAACAAAGAAGGATCATTACCCTCTTCCATTTTCAGATCAGATCTTGGACGAAGTAGCTGGCCAGGAGTGCTATAGTTTTGCTGATGGATATAGCGGCTACAACCAAGTTCGTATAGTAGAGAAAGATCAGCTGAAGACCACGTTCACCACTCCTTGGGGAACGTTTGCTTATAGAGTTATGCCTTTTGGGTTGTGTAATGCTCCAGCAACATTCCATCGTTTGATGAATAGGGTGTTCGAACCCTACATTGGGACCTTCATCAGAGTATTTCTGGATGATTTTTGCATCTATGGGAGCAAGTTGGACCACCTGCACCAAATGGAGACAACATTTCAAAGGTTAGATGAAGCACAAGCCTCACTAAACCCTACAAAGTGTGTCTTTGGATGTTCTAAAGGTGTTTTGTTAGGGCATGTTGTATCCAGAGATGGTATTGGTACTGATCCTGATAAAGTTTCAAAAATCAAAGATTTACCATTTCCTCTTAATAGAAGTAAGTTGAGATCATTTTTAGGCCATGTGGGTTACTATAGAAGGTTCATCAAGAATTTCTCAAAGATTGCACAGCCACTAACCCAGTTCTTGAAGAAGGATGTTACTTATGAACCAGGAAATAAGGCGCATGAAGCTTTTGGAAAATTGAAGGAAGCCCTGGTGTCTTCACCTGTTTTGAAGAATCCAGATTGGAGCAAGCCATTCATTGTGTACACTGATGCCTCAGATGCAGCACTAGGAAGTACTTTGAGCCAAAAGGATGAAAATGGGAATGAACATCCAATTTACTTTGGGAGCAGACAAATGAGCAGTGCTGAGGTAAATTATACTGTAACTGAAAAAGAGGCTCTGGCTATCATTTTTGCTGTAAAGAAGTTTAGAAATTACTTGCTAGGGCAAAAATTTCTAGTTGTAACAGATCATCAGGCTCTAAAATATATTGTAAATAAGCCTAACCCATCAGGGAGGATAGCAAGATGGATAATTTTGCTACAAGAGTTTGAATTTGATATTATAGATAGGCTAGGAAAGAAGCATGTCAATGCAGATGCACTCTCTCGAGCCTATGATGGTTTAGGATCATCTTGTGATGATGATGATTTCCCCGATGCAGCATTGTTATCCCTTGACACAATCCCTAGTGAATACATAGATATTTGGAATTATCTGAATGAATTCAAGTTTCCTGATGGTGCCAATGCAAAGACTAAGAGAAAGATTACTCAAGCCAGTCGTCCATATTCTATTCTGCATGGAGTATTATTTCGAATAGGACCTGATGGACAGTACAAGAGGGCAGTTGGACGTGATCAAGGGAAGGAACTGCTAGAAGAATTCCACAATGGTACATGTGGAGGGCACTTCTCTGGACAACTTACAGCAAGAAGGATCTTGGATGCAGGTTATCACTGGCCCACTCTTTTTAAAGATTGTTATAATTATTGTAAGACATGTGATATTTGTCAAACACATGGTAACCGTAAGACTTCATCAGCTCCATTATGTCCTATTCTTCCCCTTGGTCCCTTTGAAAAGTGGGGAATAGACATTGTAGGTCCACTTCCAACTACATCACGCCAAAATAAGTATATTGTAGTTGCCACAGATTATTTAACCAAGTGGGTTGAAGCTAGGCCATTGAAAACAGCTTCCATGGATGAAGTGGCAAGGTTCATGTATGAACGCATTGTCACCAGATTTGGTTGCCCATTAGAAATTGTAACAGATCAAGGAAGCCACTTCATTAATGAGGTGGTAGAAGCCCTAGTCAATAAGTTTTCTATTAAGCACAGGAAGGAAACAACATACAAGCCAAGCACAAATGGACAGGTGGAACGAACAAATTTTGTGTTGTGTCAAATTCTAGCAAAAGATGCAGCCTTGCAGGTACATAAATGGGATAAAAGGATTCATGCAGCATTGTGGGCATATAGGGCAACATCAAAGTCAGCAACAAGATACTCCCCATTTCAGTTGGCCTATGGCATTGATCCAGTTCTTCCTATTGAGTTTGATATTCCCACTGTGAGAGTTATGAAAAATGAAAGGATGGATGAAAGTGATTCAGTAAAAGAAAGGTTGGTACATCTTCATTTGCTGGAGGAAATGAGAGAAATAGCAAAGGATACAAGCCATAAGAAGAAAATGAAGCAGAAGGAATACTTTGATCAAAAGATCCGGTGGTCTCCATTTCATGTGAATGACTTGGTTCTAGTATATGATTCCAGATACAAAAAAAGAAGACAGAGAAAATTTCTTCCAAAATGGATGGGGCCCTACAAAATAGCAGCTGTGCATGAAAATGGTACGTACCGACTGGAGGAATTGGATGGCACTCCCATTACGAAATGGGTCAACCACGACAAGTTGAAGATTTTCCAAGCACCAGAATAGTCTACTCCGAGGACGGAGTAGAAGCTAGGAAGGGGGAAGATGTCGACACTAAAATTTTCCTCCGTAATTTCTATTTCATTAATGTATGTATTAGGAATAGGATGTTGTTAAGTATAATTAGTAGTAGCGTCTGATAGAAGATAACGGCGCCGTCAGTACGGTGCCACCAATAATGTGGAGTACGGTAACAGTCAAAGTACAATAGGAATGTTGTAAAAAGTAAATATTTGTCGTAAGTGGTCCGGTAATGTTAAAATGTCAAAGTTTGGGTAATTAGAGAAGTAGGGTCTACATGATTAGGAATTAGAAATATTATATTGGTAATAAAGACAAGGAGTGAGGTCATAAATATTTTGTGTATTTTATTTGTAAAAAGTCTAAAAATGTGGAACCCATGTAAAATGATAAGGTTTATCTTATCTTAACAGATAAGCTTACATGTACAGATAAGAGTTAAGGTATGGAATATGATTCGTCAGAGTGGATTTCTTATCCTATCTTAGAGATAAGATGGATAAGCCTGGAAGTTCTATAAATAGAGAGGCCACCCCCCTCATTTAGCATAGAAAGAAGTAGTGAGAAATATTGTAGGAAGTGTGCGAAGGAAGCCATCAGTTTAAAGGTGTGTTGAAGAAGCCATTAAGAGGTGTAATTGTAAAGTTTCTCCCATAGTCTTGGTGAAAGGCAAGTGAAGTCAATAACACTTGAAGTACCTCATGGGTGAGATTGTAACAGTTTCATGTTAATATTATAATTTACTTTGATATTTCAGATTTGTCATCATTCGTCTTATCATAGTCGATGGTATTCTTGTGTTATGTTGTTGTTTTGTTTCCAGATTACATCCACCAAACTAAAGGCTGTGCATTAGTAAATAATCATAGCACGAGGAGTTCCTGGTGAAGAATTATCATAGTGCTGGATTGGTGATGACAGAACGTGCTACTGAATTGGAAAGACAAAGATAAAATCCAGCACCTCAGAGAAGAGCATAAAATTTCAAGCAAGATGATAGAAGATACACCCGACAACTAAGGCAAGGAGGACAAATTGATCCCACATTTGAAGAGCTTGAAAGAGAGGCAAGAGATAAGGAGGAAATAAGGGATCAACTTGAGGAAATAGAAAGACTCCAAATTAAAGCAGAAGAATGAGCAGTAGCAGAAGCAATCTTAACAAGATTGGAGGCTAGAAATAAGAATAGAATGGGTGATCATGAGCATGAAGTACGCAGGGCTAACGTGCCATGTGGAGGAAATACTGGTCCACTTGCTCTTCCACAACCACTTCATGATCTCCCAAGAGGATCAATAAATAACTTCCCAAAATTCAAAGGGGATGGTCCTCAGCTAGAACATGTAGCAGCATTCATCACTACTTGTGGAGTGTTGGGAGTTGAAGATGAATATTTTTTAGTTAGGCTCTTCGTGGAGTCACTCCAAGAAAAAGTTTCTGAATGGTTCTACATGATGCCCACAAGATCTGTCACATGTTGGGAGGATATTAGAAGTGCATTTTAACATAGGTTCAAGAACACAAAAGATTGTTAGGATCTACTGGTCCAATTGGTTCAGATGAAGAAGGAGACCTATGAATCAATGAGATATTTTGTAGAAAGGTATGATAGGTTAACAAGAAGGATCCCAGAAGATGTGGTACCTCCTGAGAAAAACTTGGAAAGGTTCTTCATCAGTGCTTTTCCATCAGAAGTTGGTTTCTTCCTCAGAAAATCCCAACCAAGAACATGGAGGGAAGCTCAAGACTTTGCAATTGAGACTGATGAGGATCTAATTATTTCTGGTAAAGTGAAAGGAACAAATGTGAAGAGAAAAGGTTAGATTTCAAATTCAGCCACCATTAATCCAATGTTCCAAAAAATGGCAAATGACCTAGTTGCCTTGAAGAAGCATCTGTCACAAATCACAATGAGGAATGCTCTAAGGAGACCAAATCCTCTTGATAGACCATGAATTGCTCCACCTCCTCGTAGGCTTGCTCTTGAAGCACCACTAGTTAATACCAAATGTGACACTAGGGAATCAGAAGAAGGAGCAAACATTGAGGAAACTAAAGAAGAAAACATGGATGAGTATGAAAACTATCTTGAAATTGAAGAGGTTGGCATGCACAATGGCCTGATTGAATACATTGTTGATGAGGAGGAAGGTGATGAATAAGGTCCAAGTTTTTCATGTGTTATTTTCACTCGTGTTCTCAATCCAAGAATGGTATTTTAGCCTCAACATTTGCAACTGAGAGTAGGAAAAACAAGGAAGATAGCTCTCCAAGCCTCCACTAAATAAGATCATCAGTAGGGGATCACCATTACCACCTTCCATGGAATTAGCTAGAGAGAAATCAGATTCACCAGTTGTTAAGGATCACACTTTTGTGCCAAGTAAGTTATCTAATTCTTCTTCTAACTCAAAATATGTTAAGAGCAATTCTCTTCTAAATGTTTGTTTTGTAAGAACATCTAAATTTCAATCAAAGGCTACACCCCCATCTCCTTCCAAGCCAATTGCTACATTTGAAAAGGAGAACCCAACACCAAAATTAAAGATTCATATGCCATGTAAGTTCTCATCCAATGCTGGAACCTCTTCCTCATCTACCATAACTCCATTTGACTTTGTAGAGCGTGCTAGCAAAACTAAGGACCAAATCTCTGAAACTAAATACCTACAAACCCATCCTACCCAATTTGAAAAATTCATCAAGGTAGTCCAGGGTGGTAACTCTACATCCCCAATCTCTAATTCTAAAGGCTTACTTCCCAACACCTTCCACAGCATCTTCTCAAAACATGTTATCCCTCAGTGCCTCCAACACCAACAAAGTTGAGCCTTTTTACCTGTCACTTCTCATTAAAGGCTTCTAGCTCAACAATTGCATTATAGACTCTAGAGCCTCAAATAATGTGATGCTATAAAAAGTTTTGAATGATATTGGTATCACTTTGACCTAGGTAAATGACATATGTTACTCAATGGAGTCCAAACAAGTTCTATTGGTAGGAAGGATTAAGGATTCTTAGGTTACCTCAGCTGATTAACCTGACAAGAAGATACTCCTGACCATTTTGGTGGCAGACATCTCAACATATTTTGGTAGGATTTTGAGTAGAATTTTTTGCAGATGATCTAGGTGGAGAAATAAAAATGGATTTGTCATCTACAACTATCCCAGTGAAAGGAGAAATGAAGAAGTTATTGTCAATCAGAAAAATGAAGTTCACAGTAAGGAAGTATGATGATCTAAGAGCTGATATCCTTTTTCAAGATTGTGGGCTTGGAAATTACCTCCTTACATCACAAAAGTAAGAGGAAATGTTACTTCTCATGGCAGAAGAAGAAGACCAAATTTAGACAATGGAGTTTGATGGCAGCCATTCTAGAGCAGGTTTAAGAGCTAGTGTAGTATTATACTCTCCCTCCAATGAGGTATATCTTTTTGCCTACAAGCTGCAATTTGACAATACAAATAATACATTAGAGTATGAAGAATTACTCTTAGGCATGAATGCAAAAAAAGACATGGGAATCAAGAAGTTGAGATGTAAAGGTGATGCAAAGGTTGTAGTAAAGTAGGTCCTCCAACAATATCAGGTGAAAAATCCTAGACTCAGGCACTATAGAAATAGAGTGTGGGACTGCATTGAATCCTTTGATGCATTCTCCATTGAAGCTATCCCTAGGGAGCAGAATGAAAAGGTTGGTTCTCTATCAGTGTTAAATTCCTTCATGACACCTCATCCTTCTTTTGGCAAGGATAAAGTGACCATTGAGATGGTGTTAAGACCCAACATACAAGAAAATTCAAATTACTAGCCGGTCTTCAATGAGGATAATCAAATCCTAGCCTTCTTAGAGAAAAGGGATAACTTCAATAATCTTTTCTTTGAAGGAAGTGAAAACCCACACCGTGAATTAGTCCCCAAAGAAGAGAAGGAAGGAATTGAGGGAATTGATGAAGAGGGAGTAATCAAACTGAAAGGAAACAAAATTCCCAAAGGCCTAGTTTCTTTGGAAGACCTATTTGACAAACATGACAGGTTCATCCAAGAGAAATAAAAATATTCTTCTTGGTGTCCATCTGATTTTGATCAAGAAAACATTGGCACTTCAAAGAATCTAAGGATGGTTAATATTGGTAAATGCTACTCACTAGAAGAGAAGAGAAATTTTTTTTCTTTACTAAAAAAGTACTTAGATGTCCTGGCCTATTCCTATGATGAACTCAAATATTTTCAGCAAAAGGAAATGCATCACTCCATTCCTTTGAAGTAAGGAGCTAAGCCCTTCAATAAAAAACAAAGGCCCTACAATCTAAAGATTTTTGATGTTATCAAAGAAGAGGTGACAAAGATGCTCAATGCTAGAATCATCTTCCCCATCCACCATTCAAGATGGGTGGCTAACATTGTGCCAGTAAGGAAGAAGAATGGGGAAATAAGGATTTGTGTAGACTTCTGAAATCTGAATCAGGAATATCTCAAGGAAAACTACCCTCTTCCAATCATGGATCATATTTTGCAAGAATTCAATGGATCTGAAATTCTCTCTTTGCTTAATGGTTCTCAGGGTACAACCAAATCAAGGTGGCAGAAGAGGATTGCAACAAAACAACCTTCACAACACCTTGGGGCACTTGTGCCTACAACAGAATGCCTTTTGACTTGATCAATGATGTAGCCACATTCCAGAGAGCAATGGACTTGGCATTCAAAGATTTGAAACATTGCACTGTCATTTACCTTGATGGCCTCACAATTTTTTCAAAGAGGAGGGGAGATCATATCTGTCATTTGGAGCAAGTCCTTGCAAGGTGTAGGAAACATGGAATTTCTCTAAATCCAAAGAAGTGCATTTTTAGATTCACAGAAGGTAAGTTGTTGGGACACATTATGAACAAACATAGAGCACACATTGATCCTGAGAGGATCAGATCTATCCAATCACTAGCCTTACTAACCAGCAAGAAGGGAGTTCATTCATTGTTTAGAAAGGTAAAATTCCTTTATCATTTTGTGTCTAAGTTTTCTAAACTGACTAAGCATATAACTTCCATGATGAAGCCTCAACAAAGTTTCAAGTGGAATAAGGAAGGAAAAGCAACATTTGAGGAGATCAAGAAAGCCATTGCCAAAGCTCCAACTCTTGTATCTCCATATTTCAACAAGGAGTTCATTATGTATTGCTATGCATTAAAACATACACTCTCTGTTGTCCTTGTTCAGAAAAATAATGAAGGTTTGGAATCACCCATTACTTTCATGAGTTGTCTTTTGAAAAATCATGAGCTAAAGTACAGCCAATTGGAGAAACATGCCTACGTAGTGGTCAAAGTTGTTAAAATTTTAAAATTCTACATTCTCAATTCCCAGATAGTGGTGAAGGTCCTTGGAAGTGCTATCAAGTCAATTTTGACTCAACAAGATCCTGGGGCTAAGAGAGGAAGTTCGATTACAAAGACCCATGAGTATGAATTGGAGATTAGACCCTCTAATATGGTAAGAGGAAATGGTTTGTGCAAGTTGATTGCTGAAGATGAAGCTGTCAAGGCTCAGTAGGGAGAAAAATATGGTGTTTGCTCAACATTTTCAGGAGAAAGTCCACATGCACTCTTTTTCACCACTACTGATGAGTGGTATGCTAACATTTCCTACTACCTCACTTATGGAGAATTCCCTACTCATATTTATTACAAAAAAATAAGGACACTCAAGATAAAGGAAGCCAAGTTTGTGATCTGGAATCATGCACTTTACAAGAGAGGCCTAGATGGTTGGTTCCACAGGTGTGTAGATAAGGAGCAACAAGAAAAGTTGCTCAGGGCATATCATGATCAAGCTTGTGGTGGACATTTTTGAGCAATGGTCACCACACATAAGATCCTCAAATGGAGATATTATTGGGCCTCCATATTTACAGACACTCAGGATTGGGTTTCCAAATGCAAAGCATGCCAACAATTTGTTGGAAAGCCACAAATAGCTACATTGCCACTTAGGCATGTGGTGATTGAAGAACCATTTCAGCAATGGGGGCTAGATATTATCGGTGTTCTGAATCCTCATTCTAGTGCAGGGTATACTTATGTACTCACTGCAACTGATTACTTCACTAAATGGGTGGAAACCACCCAACCAAGAAAACCAGCTCTGAAACAGTCAGCAACTTTTTCAAGGAGAATATCATTATTCATTTTGGAATACCACATAAACTTGTTGTAGATAATTCCACCTATTTTTATCCTCCAAGGAGCTCATAGAGTTTTGTTATGGCTTTGGAATCTCCCTATCTCACTCTTCTGACTACCACCCATAGGGAAATGGGCAAGATGAGTCAAGCAACAAGAACATTGTGACCATTGTTAGTAAGCTGGTAGATGAGAATCAAAGGAACTGGCACAAGAAGTTATATGATGCATTGTGGGCCGATAGGATCACTCGTAAGAAGGCAATAGGTATGTCATCTTTCCAAATGTTTTATAGAGTTGACGAAGAGATTCCCCTCATAATTGAGATGCCAGCTCTCAAGTTGCTGCAAGAAATAGAAGATGGTCAATACAAAGACTCCATTGATAAGAGGATCCTCTTCCTGGAGAAGCTGGAAGAAAGAAGATGCCAAGTGGTGGATAAAATTAAGGAGCATCAATTGAAAGTGAAGAAATTTTTTGACAAGAAGACCAAGGCAAGAGAATTCAAGGTTGAGACTTTTTTCTGCTATTGGACAAGAAAAGAGAACCTAGAGGCAGCCATGGAAAGTTTGATTCATTATGGCTCGGCCCATTCCTGATTCATGAAGCTTGTGGTGAAAATAGTTTCCTTCTCTCATACTTGGATGGAATGCCACTGAAATTTCCTTGAAGCAGGAAATACTTGAAATTATATCATCAGTGAAAGTAGGTTGTCGCTTGCCTTGTACCATAGGTGTGTTTCCCTTTCCGTTGTGTGGTATTGTTTCCCCTTTCTATTGTGTGTCGTGTGTTTCCTTCCCATTGTGTGCTTGTGTGTTTCCTTCTTCTGATCTTTATTTCTCAAAGTTTTTCATGAATCTGCAAGGCACAATGGGTAAGGCACTGGTCAACGAATTACAGGGTCTAGAGATTGAGATTTTGGATTCTCATGTCATGTGTCCACTATGCTAAGTCCATGCCATGTCCCCAAGCTAAAGCCAGTTGTTGTCTCCTGAAAAATTCTTTTCGTTGTCCAAGCCAAATTTGAAATTTCAAGCTAACGCCCTCCTAAAGTGTTCAAGCCAAGTTGAAGGTTTGAAGAGATGGAGAAATCCATGCCCTAAAGTTGTTTTAAATCCTTAGTCTGCTCGTTTTGACAAATTCTCCATATCCTAGTTTGTGCACGTAATATCCTCTTTACAATCTCCTTTTTTGATCAAAATTATTCGCTTGTTCTATAGCCTGGGTCATCAAATAATTTTTTTTCCACCATACCTCTGGCCCATGAAGGAAATTCAAAAAATGGACTCAAAATGATGAAGTTCTCTTCCTTTGTGTATTTTCCACAATCGGGATGATGGGTGTCTTTTCCCCATCAATGTTTAGGCCCCAATGAAGTTAGCTACGTGGAAAAATCCTATTGGATGAGGAGGAATGGTATTTTTGGTGAACTTAACACTTCTCTCACTTTTGGAAAAAAATGGAAAATTTTCTGTGGCCCTGGAAAGATTAACCAGCCGAGGATCCAGGTGGGCCAATGGAAGACTTCAAAGTTTTTAGCCTCTTTTTAAAAAGGTTTAAAAATTATAAAGGTTAGTTTCTTCCCCGAAGCCCACAAAAAATTTGAGGGTGCCACATGTCGAAGTCAAATCAGAGCGTAGCTCAGCAGAGGAAGTTGAGTCTTTGATCCTTTGTCCCAAAAGGGCCAAAAGTTAAAAAGTGACCCACAACCCCAATTAGGTTATAAATAAAAAAGTCAAATCTTGAGCTCGCAGGGAAAAATTCAAAGGTGAAGCCCACCGTTGAAAATTCAAAGTAGGATGGCGAAAGGAATTTAAATTTTTGAGCCTTTTTCCAAAAAAAGGTTAAAATGTTGAGAAAAGGGTTGTGACCCCATTTCCAATAAAAACATGCCACGTGCCTAAGATGAAAAGTTGAAACAGGGGTGCGGGCCAATTTGTTCCAAATTTCCAAATCTCTAAAAAATCACAAAACGTAAAGGGCTTTCCCTCATACTCACTCAAATCCCTTCCTACCACGTGGATGACCTGATTTCAAAGTTATAAGAGAAAATCAAACAGTCTATAGTCAAACTGGAAAATCAAATGTAACTTTCACGTTGCAAGATCTAGTTTTTAACCCGCCATGAGAATTTTCTTCGCAATGGAGGAATTTGAAGAGGCATAAATGATTTGAAATGTTGTAACCATTTTGGAAAAGGATATAATGGCTCCTTAGAGCCATTCCAAAGTGCTTCTGATTAATTTCTAAAAATACCAGAGTGCTCTGTACCTGGAAAACATAAAAACACCATACTTCTTCTATTTTCCCTTCTCCTTGGAATTTCCTCTATTCTCAAAACTATGTACTAACTCCACTTTAGCTTCAATAATAAAAGAAGGAATTTTTTCCTTTTTGATTGAGGGATTCATTGGTACCTTGTGACCCATGAATTTTATTTGGTCTTGTAGCTCCTCCTTCGGATTTGTTTTTCTTCTATTTTTAAATGCATGTAAATGAAATTTCTAATTAATGTGTGTGGGCATCTGATATTCTACTCACAACATTAGTTTTCTCCTACCTCTTTTTCCACTCCCCTTCCCCTTTCCAAGACAAAGTTTCTTCTCTAGTAAGACATTGCTTGCTTTACCACAGGGTCAGTGGAGTGCCCCTGTTGGATCTCTGGTCAAAATTCCACCATTGAAATCCATGTTTTATGCATGCACATATGGAAGCTACACTGTTCAAGTAGAGGGACTTAGATTCCCATAGTGTTGGATTGAACCCCACCAATTTGTCCGCAAGAGAAATTTTCTCGCCAACAATGCTTCATGATGAAGACATGTCAGTTGACCTTATCAAGTGTTGAGGAGTGGATAGTAGATCTGGAAGAAGAATACACTTAGAGATATAACACTATATTTGATTTTGATGAGCACACGTGGGTGGAGCAGAAATTATATCTTTGTTAATACTTATTTCTAAACCCTAGCTTTCATGCTTATACAGTCCTTTATAGACTTAGGGCACTTAGCCTTGCAATTATAATCAATAAATATAATTTCATTCTAAAAATAGATATAGTTCCCAAGAGTTAATTAAAACATCCTCGCACATGTAACCGACGTTGGTTCTCCCTAACTGATTCTGGTTCATCCTTTCCTGACCGATGTCGGTTCCCCCTAACTGATGATGGCTATTGTGTCTTCCAGCAAGTTTTACATTGCATACTAATCTGAAGTAATTGAGCTCCACAACTCAACATTAAAGGTGCATGGCTATTATTAGCATGTGACCTATTTTTGGAGTGCATGGGTGGTGAAGGGAAAGTCCCCACCCCTATAAATATGTATTTATTTATGTAGTTTAGTGTGGTGAATTTATGTAGTGTTGTATTACTGGTTTTGGTGTGCACATGACTCATAGAGATACTGGTATAAGTGTAAGAAGCTTCCGTGTTTTGCAATATTTAATGCAATGGACTATATTGAATGGAAAATGGCATTAGACATAACTGAATTTGGCTCTTGTATGGTTAATCTTATCATAGTTATTGTTTAGTTCGTCTCTCATACAATCTAATATATAGATCTAGTTTTAGCATTGTGGGTAGTTTACTAATAATTATGAATCTAAATATGTTTAAGTATCATCATGCTAACATTCTATACAAGAAAATTTAAAGAGGGACCTGGTGCCTTTACATGCTTTGAGTGAGCACTCAAATTAAGTGCTGAGTGATGTGCCAACATTCTAGACCATTCACGGTAAATTCTAGGCTGCATCATTGGTTCTGTTGCTGGGACTTCTTTTTTAGTTGTTTCCAGGATGCTTCATGATGAAGACGTACCGGTTGACCTTATCAAGTGTTGAGGAGTGGATAGTAGATCTGGAAGAAGAATAAACTTGGAAATACAACACTAGATTTTATTTTGATGAGTGCACATTGGTGGAGTAGAACTTCTATGTTTGTTAATACTTACTTCTAAACCCTAGCTTTCATGCTTATATATAGTCCTTTATAGACTTAGGGCACTTAGCCATGTAATTACAATCAATAGATATACTTTAATGCTAAAAATAGATCTAATTCCCAATATTTAATCAAAACATCCTCACACAGGTAACCGATGTCATTTCTCCCTAACTGATGTCGGTTCATCCTTGTATGACCGATGCCGGTTCCCCCTAACTAATGACGGTTACTGTGTCTTCTAGAAGGTTTTAAATTGCATACTAATATGAAGTAATTGAGCTCCACAACTCAACATTAAAGGTGCATGACTATTATCAGCATGTGACCTATTTTTGGAGTGCATGGGTGGTTAAGGGAAAGTCCCCACCTCTATAAATATGTATTAATTTGTGTAGTTTAGTGTGGTGAATTATTGTAGTGTTGTATTGCTGGTTTTGGTGTGCACATGACTCATGGAGATACTGGTATACGTGTAATAAGCTTCTATGTTTTACAATATTTAATGCAATGGAACATATTGGATGGACAATGGCATTAGACATAATTGAATCTGGCTCTTGTATAGTTAATCTTATCATAGTTATTGTTTAGTTCGTTTCTCATACAATCTAATATATAGACCTAGTTTAAGCATTGTGGGTAGTTTACTACTAATTATGAATCTAAATATGTTTAAGTATCATCATGATAACATTTTATACAAAAAACTCTAAAGAGGGACGTACTGCCTTTAAGTGCTGAGTGATGTGCTAGCACGCCTAGGTCATTCATAGTAAATTCTAGGCTACATCATTGGTTCCATTATCGGGACCTCTTTTTCAGTTGTTTTTTAGGATGCTTCATGATGAAGACGTACCGGTTGACCTTATCAAGTGTTGAGGAGTGGATAGTAGATTTGGAAGAAGAATACACTTGGAGATACAACACTGGATTTGATTTTGATGAGTGCACTTGGGTGGAGCAAAACTTGTATGTATATTAATGGGAACCTATCTACAAGGCATTCCACTAATGATCAAAATCTTGATTGTAACCCTGAATTTGGAAGAGAAGTCAATGGCTAGATAAACCCCAACACGTGTGGGGGCAGGAGTAGGATTGGTGAAAGATGGTGGACCTGGAGGCTGAGAGGAAAAGATAAGAAAGGTAGCTTAAGTACAATGAGGCATGTAATAGGATTTGGGAAAACAATGTGAGATTCTAAAATGGATATTGTTGAGGAGAAAGATGGCTTGTGAAGAATTTTGAGCTCATGTAGAGGGCATGGAGCTAGAGCATTTGGAACTCCCCCATTTAGGAAAACATGACAGGGAACCCTAATCGGCCTCTTATGAGAATGTGCTAGCAGATATAATTTGGGCCCCAAGCATGTATTTGAGTCTACCTAACAACCTAGAACTTGCGCTTGGTTTTCCAGTTTCTAGTATAACTAATAGTCAGCAGGATAGTTTGAGTAGTAGAGTAGAAAGAGGTAGAGTTGACTTATTAGAAAGTTTTGGGGGTAAATCATATATCAAGTGCATTTATGGCTAGGTAGACATCTTCCCTATTATTTAAAGGACCAGTTGGAGGAACCTTTTCAGGTGCATCATCAGCATAGAACACAAGCACACAGATATTTGGACTCACATCGAGGAGTATCACAACTTTGCAAACTATAGGAGTTTAGTTTAGCACTACTTTTGGGACACAAGGTAGTGCATCCTCAGGTTCAATTCCTACCATAGGTGGAGGATCAGGAGGAAGAGTTGGCTCAAGATTTGACAGATATGGAGGATTTGGGGGTAGAGGTAACACAAGAGGTTTGGGATTCAGTGGGCGTGGTCCTCACCAACCCCATAATATTTACATGTATATTTCACTTCATCTTCTGGAGTATAGAGGAATATAAGATATTTTTGAGCATGTGCATGTGTGAGATACTGTGGTGTGTAAAAGGGATCATAGATTCTGAGCGCAAGGAAAGTCAGTTTGAAACTACGTTGCAAAGATAAGCACACAGTCAGTATATGAAGTTTAACCCTGATCAGACTTACATATAAGCATTATGGGATACTTTCCGTAAGGAATTTTATATCCCTGAGTTCAAGCAGAAGACTATAAGCATGCTCAAGCATATTAAGTAGGGCACTACTGAGAGTGTTTGGGAATGTGATGCCCATTTCAAAATTATTTTTTCTATACTTTCGTATGATATCCATGCAATCCAACATGCACAGTGGTTTGTCATAGGTTTGATCACACCTTTTAGGAGGGCTCTGTCACATAAGACATATAATGATCTGCATGAAGCGCTTGAAGTAGCATTACACACTGAGGAAGTCAAAATTATAGAAACTACAGTGAACCCATTCTTGGAATCTCTAATTACAGCTATGGAAAAGTAGTTGGAGAAACTATCGGCTAATTCAACCCATAAAATGCACATGGGAG
This sequence comes from Taxus chinensis, assembly GCA_019776745.2. Taxonomy (NCBI): domain Eukaryota; kingdom Viridiplantae; phylum Streptophyta; class Pinopsida; order Cupressales; family Taxaceae; genus Taxus; species Taxus chinensis. The sequence continues at coordinate 720,259,853 of CM034148.1, forward strand.
TTTGGTGCACAAATTGTGAAGTAGAGGGGTACACTAAGGATAGTTGTCCCTTCAGATCAGTATATTCATTGTTGCTAGACTACAAGATATGTCATTTAGACCATGATGCAAGCCACTGCCCATTATTGCAATTCTCAATAAGGAAGAATGTATCTCGCTACTATAATATTTTTTGGCCCATGACTCATAATACTAAAGACTACAAGTTGATTGATCAGATCCATGATTCTGTTGATATTGGTGTATGACAGACAGGGGTTTCAAATGACTTTAAAAGTAAAAGTGATCACTATGATCATGATCACACTCAAGGGCACTACGATTAGAAAAAAGGGCACTTTGAAGGAGGTCATGGTAGAGGATGAGGATATCGTGGTGGATTCAAGGGCTGAGGCCCTAGTGGTGGATGAGGTGAGTTTCCTTGTGGGACATGTTATACGTGTGGATCTCTTGACCACTACAGGCACAAATGTCATTATAATATTACTTTTTCTTTTTGTGGAAAGAATCATAACTATGATGATTTCCCAGACTTATATGAGTATCTTAGCAAACAACATAAATAAGAGAACAAGGGAGCAGGGATTTTTAGAATACATCGTGGCATGGAAAACCAATTGATTCAAAATTTGGCACTAGAACCTAAGGTAGTACCTATGAACATTACTACATGCGCTAAAGGTGCACATGCCAAAGAAGTTTTGTAACAAAATCCTACCATTACTCAGGAGGAGGTCTTACATGCAAGATACCTAGATCCTACAGATCAGAAGGAGGTTTATCAGGGAACCATTGTGGTGTTCAGAAATATTCAGGGTGAAATACAATGTTTAAAGGAACAGTCACAAAAGTTGAGAAAAATAATGAAACAAAGAAAATCCATTTAGATGTTGATGATCTGAAATAGGTATGCAAGATGTTGTGCTAAGAGAATATTATTCCATTACTAGGGAATTGGTTAAAGGGAAACACTCTGAACATAGATATTAAGAATGGATGGAAGATCTTGCATGCTAATATCCCCCCTCATAGCTTGGATTATGACAAGGAGATCACTCTGAATTTTATTATGGATGGGTGGATTTTGAGCAACATATTGATTGACATAGGTGTGGAAGTTAATGTGCTTACTTTAGATACATGGGTGTAGTGGACAAACCTCCATTACAACCATCCTCTAATGTATTGTTTATGGAAAATTGAACTAAGGCCATTCATATAGGATTTTTAAAGGATGAATCCATTACTATACAAGGGGCCAAGTTCACTGGGAACTTTTAGGTTTTAGCACTTGCAGAAGTGGAAACATTCTCAGCTCTACTTGGGTGCCCTTGGTTTTATGTAAATAATGTTGACATATGGTTCAAAAAAGGGTATATAGGTTTTGAGAACAAGGAAGAATGAGTTATTATCCCTTTGATAGATGGGAAATTTGCACCTTATGTTGAGTCTTTGAGTGAGGAATACCTGAACAGAATTTATGTGTGTGTTATTCGAAATTTGGAAGTACTTGAGCCATCTAAGGAAGGGATCCTCTAGTGGGATGATGCATAGTACATTAGTGATTCTACAAGTATTTACTGTGAAAATTGGGCACATGACACCTTCGATATGGTTTTTCATGAAGTAAGAAGTGCATCTACGTGAGGAGGCAAACCTCATTGTATTAGGAGGATAAGTAACAACCTTGTACCCTGGTACACTGGAGAAGGAGACCTTGAGGTATTACTGCATTCCATGGAAGAACAATGGAAGGATAAAACTGAAAGAAGAAATATTTTAGTATATAAATTGTGCAGGACAGTAGTGCACTGATGGATGGTTTACAGGGATAATCTCATAGAATGGAATGAAGTGAGAATTTCTCTAACAACCCGATTTCCTAAGAGAAATGCGCCTACTCAAATCTCCACATATCATGGTAATCATCCCATTCAACACCACATTCAGTAGTGTGAGAGACTCTAGATAGAGGGGCAGGAAGCTTTACCACCTTCACTATGGGTGCACAAACTTTATTTCACTTTATGCGGCTGTGCATGTGCTTGGTATGTTTATGTGGAGTTGCATAGAGAGACTATAAATTGACAAGACTTGACTACATGAATGATCTAGACTTTTCACTACTTCTCTGATAAACCTCCGGTGAAAGAGACATTACAAATTATGGAGCGATTGACTATGGGAGATAGTGTAAAGGATGGAGAATTCATTTAAGATTTATTTGGTGAGGTAGACCTAGGAGCGGGTTTTGATGAGGAAAAAGTATAAAATTTGGTAGATGAGACAGATGCTGAACTACTTGAGAAAACTTTCCTTGAGAAGGAGGAAGGAAAGATGTCCTATATAGTGGATGAGGAAAAAGTATAAAATTTAGATATAGATCATTCAGAGGGTATGCATGATATTTTACACAGTTTGGATAAGAAGGAACGCAACTATCATGAAACTATGAAGACCAATAAAGTTAACATTGGCACGGATGCTGAACCTAAGGAGGCCATAATTGGAGACTATTGGTTTGGTTCTGAGATGGCTAAGATAATTGAGTTACTACACTATTTCCAGGACTTATTTTCTAGGGGATACCATAAGGTCTATTAACGTGTGTCACTAAGGCCTATTGACGTGCATCAACAAGCTTTAGTGACGCATGTCACTAAGGTATATTGACGCGCATCACTAAGGCCTGTTGATGTGCATCAATAGGCCTTAGTGACGCGCGTCAATAGACCTTAGTGACACGCGTCAATAGACCTTAGTGACGCGTGTCACTAAGGCCTGTTGACACGTGTCGTCACTAAGGCCTATTGACGCGCGTCAACAGGCCTTAGTGACGCGCGTCAATAGACCTTAGTGACGCGTGTCACTAAGGCCTGTTGACGCGCGTCACTAAGGCCTATTGACGTGTCGTCACTAAGGCCTATTGACGCGCGTCAACAGGCCTTAGTGACGCGCGTCAATAGACCTTAGTGACGCGTGTCACTAAGGCCTGTTGACGCGCGTCACTAAGGTCTATTGACGCACGTCACTAAGGCCTATTGACGCACGTCAACAGGCCTTAGTGACGCACGTCACTAAGGTCTGTTGACGTGCGTCACTAAGGCCTGTTGACGTGCGTCACTGCATTTTTTTGACGCGCGAGAAGGAGGTACAATAGATATTGATGCATAGCAAATGCACAACAAAGATTTTGTTGATGCGTGACACGGAGATTTTTTGATGAGAAAGCAGAGGTCGGAGGCTGCAGACGCGCGATGGAAGATTTTGTTGTCGAGCGTCAAAAAAATGCAATGACGCGCGTCAATAGACCTTAGTGACGCGCGTCAATAGACCTATTGACACGTGTCACTGAGGGTGCTGTTCATCTTTTGACGCGCATCAATAGACCTATTGACGTGCGTCACTAAGGTCTATTGATGCACGTCACTAAGGTCTTTTGATGCGCATCACTGCATTTTTTTGATGTGCGACAACAAAATCTTCCATCACACGTCTGCAGCCTTCTGTCGCAGTGCTTGATAATCAGGTGAAATTTTTTCATACAACCCCCAAAAAATTCACCTTCCGTGAAACCGGTTCCGGGGATATTCGCTAAGTATTCTCCACCTCCGATTTCCAGGAGGTCTCTTAAAATGAACCCTAGTACTATCATTAGGTAATAATTGAAAAGGAGGATCAAGAGAAGACAAATTTCACCATTGAATGGAGAATTTTTTCATACATGGTAATGCCCTTTGGATTAAAGAATGCTTCTGCAGTATTTTTGTGCATTGTGGTTCAAGCATTCCAGTATTTTTTTCAAAAATTCTTCCAGGTTTACTTGGATGATTGGATAGTATATGGGCTTATCAAGGATCATTGTAAAAATCTACAATTAATGTTTGAGAGGTGAAAAAAGCTAGGCATCTCTTTAAACATCAAGAAGTGTGTGTTCGCTACACCTTTTGGAACTCTTTTAGGGCATATCATCTGTAAGGAGGGTTTGTTAGTAAATCCAACCAAGGTTGCAGTTATCTTAGGTCTAGAGTATCCTACTAGTTAGAGTGAGGTGTATGGATTCTTGGGCCACATATGGTATTACAGAAAATGTATCAAAGGATATGCTAAGATTATTGTGCCTTTGGTGTAGTTATTAAAAGGTGAAGATACATTCTATTGGGGAGAACCACAGTATTGCACATTTGAAGCGTTGAAGGAGAGGATTACTATGGCACCTATTATGCACTTTCCCTCATGGAATCATCCATTTCACATACATGTGGATGCATCTAGCATGGCCATTAGCACAATATTAGCTCAGCCTAGAGAAGGTATTTTAGATCATCCTATCTTTTTTGCTTGTATAAAGTTGACTCCTGTAGAAAAAAAATATACATCTACAGAGTGCGAGGCCTTGTTAATGATTTATGCATTGCATAAGTTTAGATAGTACTTTCTAGAAACACCTTTTTTATTCTATACAGATCACATGACACTGAAATGCTTGGTAAATAAACCCATTTTATAGGGGAGTATATGCCGATGGGTTCTATTATTCCAAGAGTTTTACTTTATAGTCATGGTAAAGCCAGGTAAAAGTAATTTTGGCCCAGAACACTTATCGAGAATTCAATAAGGAGAGGATATGCAAAAAATTGAAGATACAATGAAAAATGCACAGTTATACAAGTTAAACCATGTGCCTTCAGAATTGGATGATATTATTGTCTTTTTACTCATAGGTATGGCACTAGAAGGAATGAAAGCCTTGGAAAAGAAACAACTTACAATTTGCGTTGCACCTTTCATATTGATCAGTGACGACCTATACAAACTAGGATGAGATGAAGTATTGCATCAGTGTGTACTGGAGCATGAGTGTATGAAAATCATTAAAGAAGTTCATGGTGGTATTACAAGTGGACACTATGCAAGTGACACCACCATGCACAAGATTGGTTTTATGGTGGGGAACCTTGTATGATGATTTCAAGGAGTATTGTAAGGTGTGTGATCACTTTCAATGCCTTGTAAAACCTGGGCAAAGAGATGAAATGCCTTTAAGGCCTATTACTAGTACAGAGTCATTCAAAAAATGAGAAATAGACTTTTTGGGTCCTATTTCCCCAACCGTGCATAAAAATGGATCACGCTACATCATCACTTGTATATATTATCTTACAAGGTAATAAAAAAAATCACTTATAAAGGATTGTCTAATGGCTACAACAACAAGCTTCTTATAGGAAAATATTATTACTAGGTATGGATGTCTTTTGAGTTTGACAAGTGGGCACACATTTCTTGAATGAGACAACAAGGATATTATTGGATGAATTTATGGTCGCACACGACAAGACCACACCCTATCAACCCCAAGGAAATGGGACTGTTGAGGCCTTCAACAAGATATTGAGCCTGAATTTGACAAAAAAGTGTGATTTTGTAAGGAAATATTGGGATGATAAAGTATTTTTGTACTTTGGGCATATATAACAACCTACAAAAGGTTGAATAAGCCCACACCCTTTCAATTGGTTTTTTACGCAAAATGAGTTCTTCCCATAGAATTTATGTTACCTTCTTTGTGTATTGCATGCATGGGAGGCCGAGATGATGAGAAAGAATATGAACAAAGAATTAACAAATTGATGCAGTTGGATGAGAGGCATGCCATAACATGTTGGATTTAGAAGTAGGAAAAGGCCAGATAGAAGGCATGACATGATAAACACATCAAGGACAAGAAGCTTGAGGTTGGGAAGATGGTGCTTCTTTATTATTCAAAGTTTTTGCCCCACCCAAGTGATCTTAAGGTGCATTGGCTAGGATCATATGTTATTACTAACATACTTGAATTAGGTGTTTTCCAGTTAGAGGCACATGATGGAACACAGTTACCTAGTTACTTCAATGGGAGTAAGTTGAAGCCCTACTATAAATAAGCCTTATTGGTGTTTTTAATAAGGAAATATTACCATTTAGTATAGATTTACCTTACTGTATTTCATTTAATGTGTTTCCTTCTTCGTCACTATGATTTATAAATTTAGTTCAATATTTTGTGTAATAAACATGTTTGCGCACCAGAAGTTGAACACAATCTAAAGTTTTTCTATGCATAGAGGACTGCACATACCCTTGGTGTGGGGTGGTTATCATTCAAACATGGGTACGCATAAGAAAATACTGTTACATATGATCTCTCTTATTAAAAATTGTAGATACTATGAAAAGGTGCTGCTAGAAAGAAAATTGCTCCTAAAGAAGACCATAGCTGGAAACAAATGAATGCATAGTATAATGCGAGGCAAGTTGCAAATGTAAAAAAATACTAGAGGAAGGCACAATGGAAAGGTACTGCGATGCATGGAAGCGTGCAGAAATAGGTCTATAGCCAAAAAGTAGGAAGGTGCATTAGAAGGTTATAGTTGTGGTGTGTAGGTGTATCATGCGGAAATTGAGAAAATGGTCAATTAATGAGAGGATCAATGGTAGGTAAAGGAACAATAAATGTGATAAATTTTCCTAAATATATATAAAGATGTGATACAGGTTTTTTTATACCTTTGTGATCATAAGTATTCGAGTGAGATAATTACAACCAAACCAAGAAAAATGCATCGAGGTGCAGAGAGCTATGAAACCAGGCAAGGAGAGTAGATTTGTGCACAAAATGGGCTTGCATTCCCATTCGAGAAGAAGAATCATGTAAAGAGAATAAATATAGTGCCAAAGTTGAGAAGGAGCTAGGGCATGTGGTTTCAAGCTATTGCATGGGAGCTTGCTCGATAAAGGAAAAAGGTGCAACTTTTTATTATCATGGGACCGAGGAAAGAACCTGGATCAGGAAAAAAAGGGAAAAAGAAGGTAGAAACCGAGGTCAAGGATTCTCCCGAAAGAAATTTTTCGGAGATGCAATATCTAGAAGAAGTAATTATCAGATATGATTGGGATTCCCATATCCGCAGGTGCAAAGTGTTCACCTACAAACATCATACCACTGAGAACAAGGAGGAATTAGACACATTGCTGAATAGAAAGACCAAAAAGTAAACAATTGATGACATGTCAGTTTATGATGATGCTAGAGAGAAGTTACTAAAGAAGGTAGGGGTGTACAAGCTGTATGAACTCTTGTACTTAGGAAAAATAGAGAATCTATATAGGTGGCTTATGAACAAAGTCTTTGAGGACTTCTTCTATTTGTTGGGCAGTGGGTGAGGATCACATCACCCTTAATTACTATGTTGACAAGATTAAAGGGCATAGGGATAGAAGTTAGCACTGATATAACTAAGAAGGTGACTGTCGTGGCCAAAAACAAGGAGTTAGGATATACGAAAGGTCTACATGGGATGGATATTTACAAGTTGAGGAAGTACCCTATGGTACAGGAAACTGTGCACTTACTCACCAAATTGAATGATTAGGAAAGGTGTTCACAAGTGAACACCATGTGGCTACATGTTGCTAAGAATATTTCACAAGGATAAGTTTACAACTTAACTGGGTACATAGCAAATACAATCATTGAGGAAGTACACATATGTGAGAAGATAAGTTTTGGCGCTATCCTATTATCACTTTTTTTTGTAGAAATTGGAGTGCCCGATGGGCCAAACAATAAAATCTGGGAATACCCTATGGAAAAGAAGTCCCTCGTAGAGAGGTTTGAAAATTATTTGTGTGAAGGATCAATGAGTGGTCTGTTTAAGAAAATGACGGAGTTATGGTATGACTAAATCCATGTGGCCTTTAAGGACAAATGGTGTATTCCAAAGGAGCTACCTTTAGTGGTGGGTAAGGCCGTGAAATTCATGGTGTATCAACATTTTAACATCACGTGGTTCAAAATTAAGGATGGGACATGGATTCCTTAGTGAAAACTACCATACACCTTCACAAGATGATTCTTCCATGCAGCAGTGCACATGTTTACCGACGCACGCCGGTTAAGCTACAATGCGGACAAGGTAGACTGTGATTACCATACCTTAAGAAAAACTTATGTTTATCTAGGTCAATCTTCCTACATTGAAAGGCTTATTTATGATGTTATAAGTATGAAGCCAGTAATTTTGGGCATTGGGGACAATGAGGTCATCCTTATCTATCTCCATCTTAAGCCTAGATTTGAAAAGGGTCAATACTTGGAGAACGATTTCATGCTCCCAGGCCCACCTAAAGGTAATCATATAGTTGAAAATGTGGCAGATCGAAAGCTTGTGTCAACCTCAGAGGAAGATGAGGAAGGATAATTCAATGAGGATAGTGGAGGATTAGACCATAGAGGCTGGAGGCAGCCCACTAATAAAGTAGAAAGTGAGCACGCAGATACTCCTCCATAGTAGCAAGGAGAAGATGAAGACTTGGACGTAAACATAGTCCATGAGGAATGCCAGTTCAAGAGGGTTTTCAGCAGAACTAGAAGGTAAGATGCAGGGACATCCAAACATTTACGAAGGTCACCTTGACTCTCCCCCCAAAAATAAAAAATATGAGAAAAATAAGAGAAGAAAGATGAAGCTTAAAGATCACGAGGAGGAGTTGTTATGGGAGAACGCACCAGGAAACCTAGTTCAACCTAAGGATACAAAAGAGCCTTGGGATGAGGAGATGAGAACTGATGAGGAAGTTGTGGGCAAGCCACCCAATGCACCCATTACTACTCAAGAAGGAGAAGGGCCAACTCCAGACCCTGGTGCCTAGGTTCCTAAGGGGCCGAGGACAAAAGAGAGGAAAAATGAAGAATATGTTGTCCCTAATATGGGCTATGCTAAAGACATGAGAAAAATTTTCTGCGCCCATTTTTACAACATTGTGGGCCTAATAGTAACTATCTTGGTTCATGCATACTCATATGGATAAACCAGATTTTGATGTGTGCAAAGATTCTTATGTCTCACACAGAGTGAAGAAGGCACCATAGAGTAGGAACATGACAATAAAACCTACTGTAATGTCTAATGAGTAGGTCAACAATGCCTTAATCAAGGTATTTGCTAAGGTGACACAGAGGAACATTGATAAGGCTACCACCGTTTGAGTGTTACTTGAAGATATCAAGGATAAGATTGCAGAGATAAAGTTATTAAAAGAAGAGATAAGGTTCCTGAAAATTTTCCTTCTGTTATTTATTATTTGCGCACTTTGGTTAATTTGGTATTAGATGATGAACTAATTTTAATGCCCACGTGAAAATATTTTTAGTAAGAAGCAAAAAAAGAAAGGGCCACTATTGTTAGAAAAGTTTCAAGTTATGAGGCTTTGCTTTAAACCTTGAAATATGAGATGAAGAAAGCCGAAAAAGATCTCAATTTATGTGCGGTGCTGGATGTCATAATAAGGATCAGAACTGTAGTAGAGGACAATGAATTTTTGAAGGAAATGAAAGATGAAACACTTGGGCATGTAGAAATATTAGCACTAGTAAAACAGAAGTGTGGGGCCCTCACAATAGCCCATGATCTGCACAAGGATAGAATTGATGAGATTGGGAAAATCATAGCACAGAAGATGGATCTCATGGAAGGAATGTTGTTAAGTATGACCAATTTTGTCTGTGTGCTACAAAATGAGAAAGAGAAGATCACTTAGGAAGAATTGGATGCCACAGCCACCAATATTCTAGAGAAAACAAGGAATGCGCTAAGTGATTGACAGACCTTGGAGGCTGAAATCAAAATTGAATATCTAGAGTTAATCCTTCCAATTGAAGAAAAGGGTGTTGTAGAGTAAAATTCATTCTTCTGTATAGTGTTTCATTAATTTTTTATTTACTTATTCTTTATTATTGGAGACATAAGAAAGAATTCCCATTTATGGGATGACAATGTACTTTAGTGTGGGGTATTGTTGAGTAGATAAAATGTTACTCTAAGGAGAAGACACATGAAGGATGCATGCGTGGGAACAAGGCACATTTGAAGGCACAGGAAGATAGGAAAGGAAACGTGCACCAGAACACTTTGGGTCTGTCGACACTAAAATTTTCCTCCATAATTTCTATTTCATTAATGTATGTATTAGGAATAGGATGTTGTTAAGTGTAATTAGTAGTAGCGTCCGATAGAAGATAACGGTGCCGTCAGTACGGGTGTCACCAATAATGTGGAGTACGGTAATAGTCAAAGTACAATAGGAATGTTGTAAAAAGTAAATATTTGTCATAAGTGGTCCGGTAATGTTAAAATGTCAAAGTTTGGGTAATTAGAAAAGTAGGGTCTACATGATTAGGAATTAGAAATATTATATTGGTAATAAGGACAAGGAGTGAGGTCATAAATATTTTGTGTATTTTATTTGTAAAAAATCTAAAAATGTGGAACCCATGTAAAATGATAAGGTTTATCTTATCTTAACAGATAAGCTTACATGTACAGATAAGAGTTAAGGTATGGAATATGATTCGTCAGAGTGGATTTCTTATCCTATCTTAGAGATAGGATGGATAAGCCTGGAAGTTCTATAAATAGAGAGGCCACCCCCCTCATTTGGGATAGAAAGAAGTAGTGAGAAATATTGTAGGAAGTGTGCGAAGGAAGCCATCAGTTAAAGGTGTGTTGAAGAAGCCATCAAGAGGTGTAATTGTAAAGTTTCTCCCATAGTCTTGTTGAAGTATCTCATGGGTGAGATTGTAACAGTTTCATGTTAATATTATAATTTATTTTGATATTTCAGATTTGTCATCATTCTGTCTTATCATAGTCAATGGTATTCTTGTGTTCGGTTGTTGTTTTGCTTCCAGATTACATCCACCAAACTAAAGGCTGTGCATTAGTAAATAATCATAGCACGAGGAGTTCCCGGTGAAGAATTATCATAGTGCCGAATTGGTGATGAAATTTTGGTTCCGTTGCCGGGACCATTCCTCGTTGGTGGATTTTCTGGAGAGATACTCCCACTTAGGCAAAAATTAATTGGAGGGTAACCTTGTTTTTACTGTGCATAGTAGTTACCATGGTAAAGTCATTTTTACCGTGAATAGTAGTTACCATGTTAAAGTCATTTTTGCCATGAATAGTAGTTACCCTGGTAAAGTCCTTTTTGCTGGGAATAGTAATTACCACAGTAAAGTCACTTTTTACCGTGAATAGTATTTACCGCAGTAACTTCACTTTTTACCGTGAATAGTGTTTACCACAGTAAAGTCAGTTTTTACCGTAGTAAGTCAAGTTTTACCATAGTTTACCGTGGTCATTTCTATTTTACTGTAGAAAGGTGTAAAGTCACTTTCTAGTATAGTGATTCCAATTATTTGTGCACATAAGTCTTGTTAATTGTACTTGTGGGTTGGTATTTCACGGTGGTTACTTTTGAAAATGGGAAAGATTCCTGTTTTTTCAGCTCAATCTAATGAAGATGCTTCTTCTTTCATTCAAGAGTTTAAATGATCTTGTATTTGTAATGGCCTCATAAGAAGGGAACAATGGACTGAATTTTTTCCTACTTTTTTGGATGGTTCAGCACTTAGGTGGTTTGAAACACTAGGTGATAATGTGAAAAATTCATGGGATTTATTAACTGAAAGTTTTCTTGAAGAATTTGGTGAACAACAGAAATATGCAGATCTCATGATCGAGATCACAAAGCTATCCCAAGGAGAGAAGGAGAAGATAAGGGATTATCATGCTCGTGTTCTAGAGCGAAGGAGGAAGCTCGATGCCCAGATCTGGAAGGAAGGACTAGCGGATGGGTTGATGAATGACGTGGATAATCTCCTCTGTAAGCACTTCATTCTTGGGATGAAGCCGGAGATCAGACAACGAGTGAAGTATGACCACCCAGCTACCATTGAACAAGCAAAGGAGATTGCAAGAAGGCAAGAAGAAAGCATGGAAGAGGAGCCCAAAGAAATTGTTGCTAAAGTAGAGCCTACACCAGCACCTTTGGTCCTGAATCCACAACCACTCCCGGTGAGCACAAATATTTCTCCTAATACATCTACTGAGTATGAAGATCTGCTCAAAAAGATGGGTCAGTTAACTATTAATCTTCTTCAAGGAAAGGAATTTAGTTCTCAAGGAGGAGATAGAGGTCCAAAGAGAAATATTTCTGAAGTTGTTTGTTATGGTTGTTATAAAAAGGGTCATTATAAGTATAATTGTCCAGATAGAGCTTCTACATCTGGTAAGGGAGATAATGATAAAGGAAAAGCACCTGTGAATTCTTTTGATGTAGTAGATAAGAGTAGAAATAATGAAGTAGATGTGTTTGTAACAAAAAGAAAGAAAGAGAAAGATAATCAAGATGGAAATGATCCTAAGAAGATGAAAGAAGAAACTAGTAAGAAACATAGGAGAAGAAAGTTGGGTGTGCAGGATTTTCTGATTTCACAGGGGCAAGGACCATACTCCATCTTGGAAGATCTGTCCAAAAGGCCTGCAAATATTACATATGGTCAACTCTTGGCTATGTCTTCTGAGAAGAGGCGGGAGTTGCGAGGTGGACTCAATGCTCGAAGAAGGAAGGAGGTTGAGGTCCCTGTTTTGGAGGCAGAGGCAGATCCCTATGCTCCACAAGCTGAGGTATTATGTAATGGTATTTCAATTCATGATGTCTTAGTTGATGGAGGTGCTGCAATTAATGTAATGACTGAGTCTGTAATGAATATGTTGGGTTTAAAAATTGATCGCCCTTCAACACTGATGTTAAGGTCATTAAATAAGGGAAAAACTAAACCAGAAGGTGTAATTTCAAATGTGGCAATATCTGTTATGGGTGTTGTATGTGTGGTAGACTTTCAAGTGATGAAAAATGGTACTGTTGCGTACCCAATGTTGCTGGGAAGACCATGGCTAAGGAGAGTTCATGCAAGAAACTACTGGAATGAAGGTTTCATGACACTTGGATGTGGTAGAGAGAGGGTGAAGATAAACGTGATCCCTCGACATCATAAAGTAGAACCTATGGATTCAAGTGATGAAACTGATGATTGGACATCCTCTGATTACTCTAGTACCAGTGAAGTGGACACTGAAGATGAAGAAAGCGAGGTGGATGTTTCAGTCATGGATATCCTGTCAGTCACACCAACTCATGACCCCATAAAATTATCTGAAGAAGAAGTTGATGATCGTCTCCAACAAATAAAGATTGGTGATGCTGTGATGGAGAGTAGAAGGAATCCTACCTCCAGCTCTTTCAAAGGTACATGCACCTATTCACTTTTGATTACAAGGAACTCCGTCAAGTAAGTTGGGTAGAACATTGTATTGAGCTGGTAGATGGTGCTAAGCCTATAAAGCAAATGCCATATAGAATGAATCCTAATTTTTCCAAGACTGTAAAAGAAGAAATAGATAAGTTGCTTGATGCAGGATTCATATTTGCTGTGGAGATTTCAGAATGGGTTTCTCCCATTGTGATCTCAATAAAAAAGAATGGGAAGCTACGCATTTGTGTTGATTACAGGAAGCTCAATAAGGCAACAAAGAAGGATCATTACCCTCTTCCATTTTCAGATCAGATCTTGGACGAAGTAGCTGGCCAGGAGTGCTATAGTTTTGCTGATGGATATAGCGGCTACAACCAAGTTCGTATAGCAGAGAAAGATCAGCTGAAGACCACGTTCACCACTCCTTGGGGAATGTTTTCTTATAGAGTTATGCCTTTTGGGTTGTGTAATGCTCCAGCAACATTCCAGCGTTTGATGAATAGGGTGTTCGAACCCTACATTGGGACCTTCATCAGAGTATTTCTGGATGATTTTTGCATCTATGGGAGCAAGTTGGACCACCTGTACCAAATGGAGACAGCATTTCAAAGGTTAGATGAAGCACAAGCCTCACTAAACCCTACAAAAGTGTGTCTTTGGATGTTCTAAAGGCGTTTTGTTAGGGCATGTTGTATCCAGAGATGGTATTGGTACTAATCCTGATAAAGTTTCAAAAATCAAAGATTTACCATTTCCTATAAATAGAAGTAAATTGAGATCATTTTTAGGCCATGTGGGTTACTATAGAAGGTTCATCAAGAATTTCTCAAAGATTGCACAGCCACTAACCCAGTTCTTGAAGAAGGATGTTGCTTATGAACCAGGAAACAAGGTGCATGAAGCTTTTGGACAACTGAAGGAAGCCCTGGTGTCTTCACCTGTTTTGAAGAATCCAGATTGGAGCAAGCCATTCATTGTGTACACTGATGCCTCAGATGCAGCACTAGGTAGTACTTTGAGCCAAAAGGATGAAAATGGGAATGAACATCCAATTTACTTTGGGAGCAGACAAATGAGCAATGCTGAGGTAAACTATACTGTAACTGAAAAAGAGGCTCTGGCTATCATTTTGCTGTAAAGAAGTTTAGAAATTACTTGCTAGGGCAGAAATTTATAGTTGTAACGGATCATCAGGCTCTGAAATATATTGTCAATAAGCCTAACCCATCAGGGAGGATAGCAAGATGGATAATTTTGCTACAAGAATTTGAATTTGATATTATAGATAGGCCAGGAAAGAAGCATGTCAATGCAGATGCACTCTCTCGAGTCTATGATGGTTTAGGATCATCTTGTGATGATGATGATTTTCCCGATGCAGCATTGTTCTCCCTTGACACAATCCCTAGTGAATACATAGATATTTGGAATTATCTGAATGAATTCAAGTTTCCTGATGGTGCCAATGCAAAGACTAAGAGAAAGATTACTCAAGCCAGTCGTCCATATTCTATTCTGCATGGAGCATTATTTCGAATAGGACCTGATGGACAGTACAAGAGGGCAGTTGGACGTGATCAAGGAAAGGAGCTGCTAGAAGAATTCCACAATGGTACATGTGGAGGCCACTTCTCTGGACAACTTACAGCAAAAAGGATCTTGGATGCAGGTTATCACTAGCCCACTCTTTTTAAAGATTGTTATAATTATTGTAAGACATGTGATATTTGTCAAACACATGGTAACCGTAAGACTTTATCAGCTCCATTATGTCCTATTCTTCCCCTTGGTCCCTTTGAAAAATGGGGAATAGACATTGTAGGTCCACTTCCAACTACATCACATCAAAATAAGTATATTGTAGTTGCCACAGATTATTTAACCAAGTGGGTTGAAGCTAGGCCATTGAAAACAACTTCCATGGATGAAGTGGCAAGGTTCATATATAAACGCATTGTCACCAGATTTGGTTGTCCATTAGAAATTGTAACAGATCAAGGAAGCCACTTCATTAATGAGGTGGTAGAAGCCCTAGTCAATAAGTTTTCTATTAAGCATAGGAAGGAAAAAACATACAAACCAAGCACAAATGGACAGGTGGAACGAACAAATTTTGTGCTGTGTCAAATTCTAGCAAAAGATGCAGCCTTGCAGGTACATAAATGGGATAAAAGGATTCATGCAGCATTGTGGGCATATAAGGCAACATCAAAGTCAGCAACATGATACTCCCCATTTCAGTTGGCCTATGGCATTGATCCAGTTCTTCCTATTGAGTTTGATATTCCCACTGTGAGAGTTATGAAGAATGAAAGGATGGATGAAAGTGATTCAATAAAAGAAAGGTTGGTACATCTTCATTTGCTAGAGGAAATGAGGGAAATAGCAAAGGATACAAGCCATAAGAAGAAAATGAATCAGAAGGAATACTTTGATCAAAAGATCCGATGGTCTCCATTTTATGTGAATGACTTGGTCCTCGTATATGATTCCAGATACAAAAAAAGAAGACAGAGAAAATTTCTTCCAAAATAGATGGGGCCCTACAAAATAGCAGCTATGCATGAAAATGGTACGTAGTGACTGGAGGAATTGGATGGCACTCCCATTACGAAATGGGTCAACCATGACAAGTTGAAGATTTTCCAAGCACCAGAATAGTCTACTCCGAGGATGGAGTAGAAGCTAGGAAGGGGGAAGATGTCGACACTAAAATTTTCCTCCATAATTTCTATTTCATTAATGTATGTATTAGGAATAGGATGTTGTTAAGTGTAATTAGTAGTAGCGTCCGATAGAAGATAACAGCACCGTTAGTATGGTGCTCGCCAGTAATGTGGATTACAGTAACAGTCAAAGTACAATAGGAATGTTGTAAAAAGTAAATATTTGTCGTAAGTGGTCCGGTAATGTTAAAATGTCAAAGTTTGGGTAATTAGAGAAGTAGGGTCTACATGATTAGGAATTAGAAATATTATATTGGTAATAAGGACAAGGAGTGATGTCATAAATATTTTGTGTATTTTATTTGTAAAAATTCTAAAAATGTGGAACCCATGTAAAATGATAAGGTTTATCTTATCTTAATAGATAAGCTTACATGTACAGATAAGAGTTAAGGTATGGAATATGATTCGTTAGAGTGGATTTCTTATCCTATCTTAGAGATAGGATGGATAAGCCTGGAAGTTCTATAAATAGAGAGGCCACCTCCCTCATTTGGGATAGAAAGAAGTAGTGAGAAATATTGTAGGAAGTGTGCGAAGGAAGCCATCAGTTAAAGGTGTGTTGAAGAAGCCATCAAGAGGTGTAATTGTAAATTTTCTCCGATAGTCTTGTTGAAGTATCTCATGGGTGAGATTGTAACAGTTTCATGTTAATATTATAATTTATTTTGATATTTCAGATTTGTCATCATTCTGTCTTATCATAGTCAATGGTATTCTTGTGTTCGGTTGTTGTTTTGCTTCCAGATTACATCCACCAAACTAAAGGTTGTGCATTAGTAAATAATCATAGCACGAGGAGTTCCCGGTGAAGAATTATCATAGTGCCGGATTGGTGATGACAGGTCAAGACTTAGCCATTTTTTGGATAAGGACTATTTTTTGAGATAACATGCAGAGAAAACATAGAGATAAAGACTTGCGCTACACGCAATGGTATTTTGGGAATAAGTGAAAGATAAGCATGATGCATCATTTAAATTAATAATAGGATTTATATTTGGAGTTAACTATAGGATATCTATTATTATATAACTTACATGTTGTGCATACTATTGTAAAGGCACATGGCTATTATCAACATGTGACCTATTTTTTGAGTGCATGGGTGGTGAAGGGAAAGTCCCCACCCCTATAAATTTGTATTGATTTGCGTAGTTTAGTGTGGTGAATTATTGCAGAGTTGTGCAACTAGTTTTGACGTGCACATGAATCATGGAGATACTAGTATAAGTGTAAGAATATTATGTGTTTTACAATATTTAATGCAATGGAGTATATTGCTTGGACAATGGAATTAGACATAATTGAATTTGGCTCTTATGTGGTTAATATTATCATAGTTATTATTTAGTTCATCTTTCATACAATCTAAGATCTAGATTTGGTTTATGCACTATTGGTAGTTTACTACTAATTATGAATCTGAATATGTTTTTGTATCATCATGCTAAAATTGTGTATAAGAAACTCTAAAGATGAACCCGGTGCCTTTGCATGCTTCGGGTGAGCGCTTAGCTTAAGTGCTGAGTGATATGCCAGTGCACCTGGGTTGTTCATAGTAAATTCTAGGCTGCATCATTCACTATCTAAATTAATATAAATTGATGTTTATTTAACTTCACATCATACACTATAATATTCAGGACTATATCTATGGATCTATAGTTTGTTAATTATATCTTCCCTTATAAATCTTGACAAAAGGTGTAAGATGGCAAAATGCAAGCAAGAGATCATGAATATGATATACATGAGACATAGGAGGACAAATATAACTAATGCATGAAAAACTAAGGATGGGAAAAAATAGTTACACTTTATCTATATAGTGTCTCTAACCCATAATGGTTACATGAAGAACCATTCCCCATTACCAACAAGACCTTTAAGACACTCTCTTAGGTAATACATGGATTAGTGACCTTTATCTCCAAAATAAAATTATTAGTAACATGTATGAAAGATTAAAAGTTAAAAATTAGGTGTGTACATATGCCCCAACCATTGATCATGACATGTCGCAATAGTAAAACATGGGGTGGTCAATGGAAAAAAATAGTCCATAACACCGATAATGAAAGATGTTGACAGTAAGTAAATAAAAGAATGTTGAAATGAATAGATAAAATGAAATATACCATCCAAATGAACCTGATAGTGTCGCTCATCCTACGACATTGATGGCAAGAAAATTTTTCAGGTGGAAAAACTTTCACATTTCTTGTTAACGCTCTGGGAATCTAAGTCCCTCTATTTAACTGATGCAACTATTGTATATGCATGTGCAAGTAAAGGTGGATTTTACTAGCGGCCTTATGGCCGAGGATCTAATGGGGGAACTCTAATGACCTTGTGTAAAATATA
The DNA here is from genome assembly GCA_019776745.2 of Taxus chinensis. Classification (NCBI taxonomy): domain Eukaryota; kingdom Viridiplantae; phylum Streptophyta; class Pinopsida; order Cupressales; family Taxaceae; genus Taxus; species Taxus chinensis. The sequence goes on from CM034148.1 coordinate 720,278,087, forward strand.
GAAATATCTTTCTACGAAATAATTTTTTTGAAGAGTGGGAAAGGGGAGTGAGAAAAGAGGTAGGAGAACTAATGTTGGAGGTAGAAAATCATATTCCTACACACACTAGTTATAAATTTCATCACAGGCACTAAAATTAAGAATAAAAAATACTACAAACAACAACAAGACCGATTAGAATTCAATGAACACAAAGTATCAGTAAACCCCTTAGTAAAAAAAGGCTCAAAACCCCTTCTCGTATTAATGATCAAGTAGAAATTGTACATAGTATGAGAATGGAAGACATTGAGAATAGGGAAAAAGTGGCTAACTCTTTTCACTCACGAGTGAGAAAAATATCTCTCATGAACTTACAAGAATACAACTAGAAAAAATAATTTCAAAATTAGAACCCCTTGGAAGGAAGAGCTCATTACAATTTATAGTGCTAAAATTGACTCCTAATCTTCCTTATGCTCTTTCATATTCCTCATTTTGAATTTATATTATTCATATTCCTATTAAAATATTAAGTTCATTTTTTAAAAATAAGGGGACTTGAATTTTACATCATGTCTCTAAATTCACTTTAAGACATATCAAAAAGTTAAAATCCTCAACACAAAATTAGAACATAGAGGAGAGAGAATGCTGGGGGGAAGAAGGAGGATGAAAAGAAAGGATGTCACCCCTGATGAAGTCTGTAGATCCTTGTTAATTGAAAACTCAAGTGTAGTGAGACTCTAAATCTTTGAACTCCTTGTACCCTGATAAACTCTTTCAAATTAGTTCATGAATGATTTCCAAGTTGAATGAACTATTCCGCTGATGACCGCAACTCCTAGCCTGCAAATGATATACTTGTGACCTGAACTATGTAGTGAGTGTCAAAAAGCATTGTCGAGTTCCCTGAGATGGACCTCAAATTCCCTATGATCAATCCCATGGATGATCCAAAATGATGGTGTTGACCTAAATGATCATCCCTCTATGTCCCACTGTGCCAAAATTTCCCTTTGAGAACAACCTACTATTTTTAGTAAGTATAGACGAGGCAACTTACTATTTTTAGTAAGTGTCATAGTTTAGCTTTTCCCAACCTCAACCGGATATGGTAGCTTGAATTATTTCTTCTTACTTTGTTCCTCTCACCTTTTGGAACAACTGGCTATTTATAACAGGGGCTTGTGGAACTACTTACTATTTTTAGTAAGTGTCAATTGCGAACCAAGATGACCTTTTTGATGAATTTTCCTATGATACTCCCTTTGTGTTCACTTCCTTATTATTAGCCTCTTCAAATGGTGGCTTACTCAAAGCAATAAACCCCTATGTAGGAAGACATGTTATTTTTAGTAAGTGCACAACGGATGTCAAATTGTGACAAAATAGGTCTTGAAAATCTAGGTTTTATTTCGGGGTTCCACACTCCACATTTTGAGTAATTCCTTTGTCTGAACAAGTGGGAAAATGAGATTTTCATTGGTGGGGGTAGAATACTAAAAAAAAACATCGCTCCATATCCCTAAAAAATAGGGACTTCATGGCATGAAAACTATTTTAAGTGAAACTATATTTTTCAAATATCATTCCCTTCAATTTTTGCGCGATTTCGCCCAATTGAACCCTGAGAAGTGAAGAGATAACTCACTTCCTTTTTCATAGATGTTATTCATGTAACAGGGAATAAATTTTATGAAAAATCAGTCTTTGTATCCACAAAAAATAGGTACTTCATGGTGCAAAAACTAGTTCATGTGAAACTAGATTTTTCAACGATCATTTCCTCCAATTTTTGTGCGATTTTGCCCACTGGAACCCTAAGAAGTGGAGAGGTAGCTCGCTGATTTTTTCAACTACTATGTCATGAAAGCCATTAATGGAGCTTGAAATTTTTAGGTCTGGTTGTTTTCTTCATTTATGATGAAATCAACTCCATTGCGATAGGTTTTTTCTTCTTGTCTCACTAGTGAAATGTCTCTTCGATTCGGTTGCCATTTTGATGGGAAATTGAGCTTTGTTCTTTGTGAAGCCGGAAGTGAAATTTATTTGCCATGATAATTCCTTGTTGTAAACATGAGATTTGAATATTATTTTTTAATGTCCTTCAAGAGAGAAGAACTCAACAACAGATGGTTTGTCAATCCATGCACCAATTTGCAAAATCTCTTTGATTTTCTGTTTCACGTCAATGAAGATTTTCAAACTTCTTCTTCTTCCTATTTCAAGTGATAAATATTTATTCTAGGACCTATGTATTTTTATGTTTTTGAGGATTTGGTTTTTGTGGTTGAGCTAGTTCAAGGATTATCAATGGTGTGACTTGGTGTGAGCAAGTTACAGAGCTATGATGGAATGAAGTTGTGCACATGAGAGTTAGATGTTATAAGCGGGAAACAGGCAGGTTTTTTAAAATTTTGAAATAAATATGAGAAGGGAGATGGGCATATTTTTCAATGTTTGATGTCCCTGAACTATGATGGAAATCAAATTCCATGGTGAAAAAGGTGACAACATGTGGCAGAGATCTGACGATAGGGAATGAAGGCTAAAATTAGCTTTAAAGCAGTGAGGGGTTGGAAGCTGGTCATATGGGTGACTAGAAGTGTCCCTTAGGGGCTGAGAACATTTTTCCATGTTCGATGTCGCTGACCTGTGAGGGAAATCAAATTACATGACACTCCTAGTGATGACACGTGGCAGAGATTGGACGATTGAGGCATTGAGCTCCCTCAAGCACCTGGGGGCTGAATTGGTGATCCTGGAGGTTGCATGAGGATCCAATGGTCATATGGGGTATAGAAAATTTTTTCCATGGTTGATGTACCTAAACTTGAGGGACAAAAAAGTCTGCCAGGCTCCTGAAGATGATACTTGTCCTCCAAAAATTTGACTAACTCTCGAACTCGCTCTAAGAGGATAACTTGAAATGATGATAACTCGAGCTCCTGATGGATTTTTTAATGAACTTATATATGATCCTGGCTAGAAATGAAAATTTTAATCCAATGGTGAGAGTATCAAGTATTTCTTCCTCCATTGGATTCCTAAAAAAGTAGATTTTTAATTTGGTACTCCACATGTGCATGAGAAAAACTATTTGTAAACCTAATGCGCTAAAGTTTTGTGAAAAAAATAATTTCACAATATTTTAGGGATTAGAATAATCATTTAGAAGATGTTTGTTTTTCTCCTAACTCCATCTAGAGCTGCCATAATCACCTTCATAAGTTCAGTAGTTTTTCTAGCATGTGCACTGCCTAAGCCTGTGAACCCTAATTTTGATGAAACTACCCCAACTTTTCCAAGTCCTTCCAGAATACTCCTAAATCAATTCCACAATGTCCCAAGGCCTTTTAATTTCTTCCACGTCTGTTTTGGATTTTTTTTTCCACTCCATGGGGTTTCTCCATTCCTAGGAAGGCCGGTGATAGCCCTTCCCACAACTGCCTAAAGCTTACAACTTATATTGAACTCCTAAAATCACCTAGGGGGAATGAATGGACTTTCGTAAATCACCTAGGGGGATGATATAACATCAATCGGGAGGTCACTGTACTAATTGGGTGGTATTGGTGTGCCTGGGAATGATAGGACATGAAAATTTTGGCACAGGGGTATAGTTTTCGTGCTCGAAAATTGTCAATTTCCTTGTTGCAAATTTTCACAACAACACACATGCAAGTGAAATCCATGCTGTAATAACCCTATAGAAGCAAAACTGAAAGGAAACAATATAAGATCATCAGTAAAATAATACATTAATCACCTAGCAAGGGGAACATGGGATGGATGTCGTGATCTCATGTTCTTTAGATGTTATATAATGGTATGGTTTCATAGAGATCATAATGTGATAGCCAAACAATGGGTAGCAGTACTGAAAATTGCAAAAAAACATATGGTAGAAGCTATAAAGATAAATTGATATAAAATTCCAGGTGTATGTAAAGAGAAGATGGATGGTTAGCCTAAAGGGTGGATAAAAATGTTGAAAAGGGAAAAAACCATAAGGTTGTCAGATAAAAACATAAATCCAAGAATATCCATATCCCTGATCGAGGATGTGAAAAATACTATGGAAATACCATATGAAAGATTGGGGGTGTAAAAATTCAAAGTGTTGATAATGCTTATTAGAGAAGGTTGATGATGTAGTGAATTTGAGAAGGAAAAATATGACAGATGGTAGCTGAGTACCAGAACTCTAGATTTTTTCATGTGTGAAATTTTTTGAGGAATTAATAAGTTATGGGTTCTTTGAATATGTGGCCTTTATTGGTTCGAAGGAGATACCTGTCATCACCAATCCGGCACTATGATAATTCTTCACTGGGAACTCCTCGTGCTATGATTATTTACTAATGCATAGCCTTTAGTTTGGGGGATGTAATCTGGAAGCAAAACAACAACCGAACACAAGAATACCATTGACTATGATAAGACAGAATGACGACAAATCTGAAATATCAAAGTAAATTATAATATTAACATGAAACTGTTACAATCTCACCCATGAGATACTTCAACAAGACTATGGGAGAAACTTTACAATTACACCTCTTGATGGCTTCTTCAACACACCTTTAACTGATGGCTTCCTTCGCACACTTCCTACAATATTTCTCACTACTTCTTTCTATGCTAAATGAGGGGGGTGGCCTCTCTATTTATAGAACTTCCAGGCTTATCCATCCTATCTCTAAGATAGGATAAGAAATCCACTCTGACGAATCATATTCCATACCTTAACTCTTATCTGTACATGTAAGCTTATCTGTTAAGATAAGATAAACCTTATCATTTTACATGGGTTCCACATTTTTAGACTTTTTACAAATAAAATACACAAAATATTTATGACCTCACTCCTTGTCCTTATTACCAATATAATATTTCTAATTCCTAATCATGTAGACCCTACTTCTCTAATTACCCAAACTTTGACATTTTAACATTACCGGACCACTTACGACAAATATTTACTTTTTACAACATTCCTATTGTACTTTGACTGTTACCGTACTCCACATTATTGGCGGCACCGTACTGACGGCGCCGTTATCTTCTATCGGACGCTACTACTAATTACACTTAACAACATCCTATTCCTAATACATACATTAATGAAATAGAAATTATGGAGGAAAATTTTAGTGTCGACATCTTCCCCCTTCCTAGCTTCTACTCCGTCCTCGGAGTAGACTATTCTGGTGCTTGGAAAATCTTCAACTTGTCGTGGTTGACCCATTTCGTAATGGGAGTGCCATCCAATTCCTCCAGTCGGTACGTACCATTTTCATGCACAGCTGCTATTTTGTAGGGCCCCATCCATTTTGGAAGAAATTTTCTCTGTCTTCTTTTTTTGTATCTGGAATCATATACTAGGACCAAGTCATTCACATGAAATGGAGACCATCGGATCTTTTGATCAAAGTATTCCTTCTGCTTCATTTTCTTCTTATGGCTTGTATCCTTTGCTATTTCCCTCATTTCCTCTAGCAAATGAAGATGTACCAACCTTTCTTTTACTGAATCACTTTCATCCATCCTTTCATTTTTCATAACTCTCACAGTGGGAATATCAAACTCAATAGGAAGAACTGGATCAATGCCATAGGCCAACTGAAATGGGGAGTATCCTGTTGCTGACTTTGATGTTGCCCTATATGCCCACAATGCTGCATGAATCCTTTTATCCCATTTATGTACCTGCAAGGCTGCATCTTTTGCTAGAATTTGACACAGCACAAAATTTGTTCGTTCCACCTGTCCATTTGTGCTTGGCTTGTATGTTGTTGCCTTCCTGTGCTTGATAGAAAACTTATTGACTAGGGCTTCTACCACCTCATTAATGAAGTGGCTTCCTTGATCTGTTACAATTTCTAATGGACAACCAAATCTGGTGACAATGCGTTCATATATGAACCTTGCCACTTCATCCATGGAAGCTGTTTTCAATGGCCTAGCTTCAACCCACTTGGTTAAATAATCTGTGGCAACTACAATATACTTATTTTGACGTGATGTAGTTGGAAGTGGACCTACAATGTCTATTCCCCATTTTTCAAAGGGACCAAGGGGAAGAATAGGACATAATGGAGCTGATGAAGTCTTACGGTTACCATGTGTTTGACAAATATCACATGTCTTACAATAATTATAACAATCTTTAAAAAGAGTGGGCCAGTGATAACCTGCATCCAAGATCCTTCTTGCTGTAAGTTGTCCAGAGAAGTGCCCTCCACATGTACCATTGTGGAATTCTTCTAGCAGCTCCTTTCCTTGATCACGTCCAACTGCCCTCTTGTACTGTCCATCAGGTCCTATTCGAAATAATGCTCCATGCAGAATAGAATATGGACGACTGGCTTGAGTAATCTTTCTCTTAGTCTTTGCATTGGCACCATCAGGAAACTTGAATTCATTCAGATAATTCCAAATATCTATGTATTCACTAGGGATTGTGTCAAGGGAGAACAATGCTGCATCGGGAAAATCATCATCATCACAAGATGATCCTAAACCATCATAGGCTCGAGAGAGTGCATCTGCATTGACATGCTTCTTTCCTGGCCTATCTATAATATCAAATTCAAATTCTTGTAGCAAAATTATCCATCTTGCTATCCTCCCTGATGGGTTAGGCTTATTGACAATATATTTCAGAGCCTGATGATCCGTTACAACTATAAATTTCTGCCCTAGCAAGTAATTTCTAAACTTCTTTACAGCAAAAATGATAGCCAGAGCCTCTTTTTCAGTTACAGTATAGTTTACCTCAGCACTGCTCATTTGTCTGCTCCCAAAGTAAATTGGATGTTCATTCCCATTTTCATCCTTTTGGCTCAAAGTACTACCTAGTGCTGCATCTGAGGCATCAGTGTACACAATGAATGGCTTGCTCCAATCTGGATTCTTCAAAACAGGTGAAGACACCAGGGCTTCCTTCAGTTGTCCAAAAGCTTCATGCGCCTTGTTTCCTGGTTCATAAGCAACATCCTTCTTCAAGAACTGGGTTAGTGGCTGTGCAATCTTTGAGAAATTCTTGATGAACCTTCTATAGTAACCCACATGGCCTAAAAATGATCTCAACTTACTTCTATTCATAGGAAATGGTAAATCTTTGATTTTTGAAACTTTATCAGGATCAGTACCAATACCATCTCTGGATACAACATGCCCTAACAAAACGCCTTTAGAACATCCAAAGACACACTTTGTAGGGTTTAGTGAGGCTTGTGCTTCATCTAACCTTTGAAATGCTGTCTCCATCTGGTGCAGGTGGTCCAACTTGCTCCCATAGATGCAAAAATCATCCAGAAATACTCTGATGAAGGTCCCAATGTAGGGTTCGAACACCCTATTCATCAAACGCTGGAATGTTGCTGGAGCATTACACAACCCAAAAGGCATAACTCTATAAGCAAACGTTCCCCAAGGAGTGGTGAACGTGGTCTTCAGCTGATCTTTCTCTGCTATACGAACTTGGTTGTAGCCGCTATATCCATCAGCAAAACTATAGCACTCCTGGCCAGCTACTTCGTCCAAGATCTGATCTGAAAATGGAAGAGGGTAATGATCCTTCTTTGTTGCCTTATTGAGCTTCCTGTAATCAACACAAATGCGTAGCTTCCCATTCTTTTTTATTGAGATCACAATGGGAGAAACCCATTCTGAATTCTCCACAGCAAATATGAATCCTGCATCAAGCAACTTATCTATTTCTTCTTTTACAGTCTTGGAAAAATTAGGATTCATTCTATATGGCATTTGCTTTATAGGCTTAGCACCATCTACCAGCTCAATACAATGTTCTACCCAACTTACTTGACGGAGTTCCTTGTAATCAAAAGTGAATAGGTGTATGTACCTTCGAAAGAGCTGGAGGTAGGATTCCTTCTCACTCTCCATCACAGCATCACCAATCTTTATTTGTTGGAGACGATCATCAACTTCTTCTTCAGATAATTTTATGGGGTCATGAGTTGGTGTGACTGGCAGGATATCCATGACTGAAACATCCACCTCGCTTTCTTCATCTTCAGTGTCCACTTCACTGGTACTAGAGTAATCAGAGGATGTCCAATCATCAGTTTCATCACTTGAATCCACAGGTTCTACTTTATGATGTCGAGGGATCACGTTTATCTTCACCCTCTCTCTACCACGTCCAAGTGTCATGAAACCTTCATTCCAGTAGTTTCTTGCATGAACTCTCCTTAGCCATGGTCTTCCCAGCAGCATTGGGTACGCAACAGTACCATTTTTCATCACCTGAAAGTCTACCACACATACAACACCCATAACAGATATTGCCACATTTGAAATTACACCTTCTGGTTTAGTTTTTCCCTTATTTAATGACCTTAACATAAGTGTTGAAGGGCGATCAATTTTTAAACCCAACATATTCATTACAGACTCGGTCATTACATTAACTGCAGCACCTCCATCAACTAAGACATCATGAATTGAAATACCATTACATAATACCTCAGCTTGTGGAGCATAGGGATCTGCCTCTGCCTCCAAAACAGGGACCTCAACCTCCTTCCTTCTTCGAGCATTGAGTCCACCTCGCAACTCCCGCCTCTTCTCAGAAGACATAGCCAAGAGTTGACCATATGTAATATTTGCAGGCCTTTTGGACAGATCTTCCAAGATGGAGTATGGTCCTTGCCCCTGTGAAATCAGAAAATCCTGCACACCCAACTTTCTTCTCCTATGTTTCTTACTAGTTTCTTCTTTCATCTTCTTAGGATCATTTCCATCTTGATTATCTTTTTCTTTCTTTCTTTTTGTTACAAACACATCTACTTCATTATTTCTACTCTTATCTACTACATCAAAAGAATTCACAGGTGCTTTTCCTTTATCATTATCTCCCTTACCAGATGTAGAAGCTCTATCTGGACAATTATACTTATAATGACCCTTTTTATAACAACCATAACAAACAACTTCAGAAATATTTCTTTTTGGACCTCTATCTCCTCCCTGAGAACTAAATTCCTTTCCTTGAAGAAGATTAATAGTTAACTGACCCATCTTTTTGAGCAGATCTTCATACTCAGTAGATGTATTAGGAGAAATATTTGTGCTCACCGGGAGTGGTTGTGGATTCAGGACCAAAGGTGCTGGTGTAGGCTCTACTTTAGCAACAATTTCTTTGGGCTCCTCTTCCATGCTTTCTTCTTGCCTTCTTGCAATCTCCTTTGCTTGTTCAATGGTAGCTGGGCGGTCATACTTCACTCGTTGTCTGATCTCCGGCTTCATCCCAAGAATGAAGTGCTTACAGAGGAGATTATCCACGCCATTCATCAACCCATCCGCTAGTCCTTCCTTCCGGATCTGGGCATCGAGCTTCCTCCTTAGCTCTAGAACACGAGCATGATAATCCCTTATCTTCTCCTTCTCTCCTTGGGATAGCTTTGTGATCTCGATCATGAGATCTGCATATTTCTGTTGTTCACCAAATTCTTCAAGAAAACTTTCGGTTAATAAATCCCATGAATTTTTCACATTATCACCTAGTGTTTCAAACCACCTAAGTGCTGAACCATCCAAAAAGGTAGGAAAAAATTCAGTCCATTGTTCCCTTCTTATAAGGCCATTACAAATACAAGATCGTTTAAACTCTTGAATGAAAGAAGAAGCATCTTCATTAGATTGAGCTGAAAAAACAGGAATCTTTCCCATTTTCAAAAGTAACCACCGTGAAATACCAACCCACAAGTACAATTAACAAGACTTATGTGCACAAATAATTGGAATCACTATACTAGAAAGTGACTTTACACCTTTCTACAGTAAAATAGAAATGACCACGGTAAACTATGGTAAAACTTGACTTACTACGGTAAAAACTGACTTTACTGTGGTAAACACTATTCACGGTAAAAAGTGAAGTTACTGCGGTAAATACTATTCACGGTAAAAAGTGACTTTACTGCGGTAATTACTATTCCCAGCAAAAAGGACTTTACCAGGGTAACTACTATTCATGGCAAAAATGACTTTAACATGGTAACTACTATTCACGGTAAAAATGACTTTACCATGGTAACTACTATGCACAGTAAAAACAAGGTTACCCTCCAATTAATTTTTGCCTAAGTGGGAATATCTCTCCAGAAAATCCACCAACGAGGAATGGTCCCGGCAACGGAACCAAAATGTCATCACCAATCCGGCACTATGATAATTCTTCACCGGGAACTCCTCGTGCTATGATTATTTACTAATGCACAGCCTTTAGTTTGGTGGATGTAATCTGGAAGCAAAACAACAACCGAACACAAGAATACCATTGACTATGATAAGACAGAATGACGACAAATCTGAAATATCAAAATAAATTATAATATTAACATGAAACTGTTACAATCTCACCCATGAGATACTTCAACAAGACTATGGGAGAAACTTTACAATTACACCTCTTGATGGCTTCTTCAACACACCTTTAACTGATGGCTTCCTTTGCACACTTCCTACAATATTTCTCACTACTTCTTTCTATGCTAAATGAGGGGGGTGGCCTCTCTATTTATAGAACTTCCAGGCTTATCCATCCTATCTCTAAGATAGGATAAGAAATCCACTCTGACGAATCATATTCCATACCTTAACTCTTATCTGTACATGTAAGCTTATCTGTTAAGATAAGATAAACCTTATCATTTTACATGGGTTCCACATTTTTAGACTTTTTACAAATAAAATACACAAAATATTTATGACCTCACTCCTTGTCCTTATTACCAATATAATATTTCTAATTCCTAATCATGTAGACCCTACTTCTCTAATTACCCAAACTTTGACATTTTAACATTACCGGACCACTTACGACAAATATTTACTTTTTACAACATTCCTATTGTACTTTGACTGTTACCGTACTCCACATTATTGGCGGCACCGTACTGACGGCGCCGTTATCTTCTATCGGATGCTACTACTAATTACACTTAACAACATCCTATTCCTAATACATACATTAATGAAATAGAAATTATGGAGGAAAATTTTAGTGTCGACAGACCACTTCTCCCCACTTTGACTTATGAATTCACCTCAAACATGTTCTATAAATTGTCCCCACGCCGGAATCGCGGCTCATTTTAAAGGGATTACTTTTTTCCTTTTCAAAAATTTGAAAAAAATCTTGTGAGCAATGCTCACGATCGTGCATCTCTACCTGGTTGATTTTGTTCAAAGGATAAGCCACAGGGCATCCTTCCTTGTCAGGCCTCTAATTGCATCTCCATTTCTATATTTTTAAATTTTTGAGACACTATGCCTCAAAACAGAAGAAGGTCCGTCATGGTGCTTTCTCTTAAGACTAAAGTTCAAGAAGATGGGCTTTGTCGGTTTTAGGCATTCTGGTGAATTATCCATTTAATAAATTTTGTCTAAATGCTAAGGCTTAGCAGAATCCTCGGCATGTTCTTGGCATAAATCAAAGGTGCAGAGAGTCGGAGATACTTCTAAAGAGTTTTGTTTCCTCCATTTGAATCCTGGAAAAATTCCTATATGTAAGTAGTTCTCGCTGGAAACCTCAATAATCTCACTCCCATGTTCCCAGCACTTGAAAAGAACAAATGGGCCTGTCTATCGACACTAAAATTTTCCTCCGTAATTTCTATTTCATTAATGTATGTATTAGGAATAGGATGTTGTTAAGTATAATTAGTAGTAGCGTCCGATAGAAGATAACGGCACTATCTAGTACGATGCCGCCAATAATGTATAGTACGGTAATAGTCAAAAGTACAATAGGAATGTTGTGGTAAAAAGTAAATATTTGTCGTAAGTGGTCCGGTAATGTTAAAATGTCAAAGTTGGGGTAAGTAGAGAAGTAGGGTCTACATGATTAGGAATTAGAAATATTATATTGGTAATAAGGACAAGGAGTGAGGTCATAAATATTTTGTGTATTTTATTTGTAAAAAGTCTAAAAATGTGGAACCCATGTGAAATGATAAGGTTTATCTTATCTTAAAAGATAAGCTTACATGTACAGATAAGAGTTAAGGTATGGAATATGATTCGTCAGAGTGGATTTCTTATCCTATCTTAGAGATAAGATGGATAAGCCTGGGAATTCTATAAATAAAGAGGCCACCCCCCTCATTTAGCATAGAAGGAAGTAGTGAGAAATATTGTATGAAGTGTGTAAAGGAAGCCATCAGTTTAAAGGTGTGTTAAAGAAGCCATTAAGAGGTGTAATTGTAAAGTTTCTCCCATAGTATTGGTGGAAGGCAAGTGAAGTCAATAACATTTGAAGTACCTCATGGGTGAGATTGTAACAATTTCATGTTAATATTATAATTTACTCTAATATTTCAGATTTATCATCATTCCTTCTTATCATAGTCGATGGTATTCTTGTGTTATGTTTGTTGTTGTGTTTCTAGATTACATCCACCAAACTAAAGGCTGTGCATTAGTAAATAATCATAGCACGAGGAGTTCCCAGTGAAGAATTATCATAGTGCCAGAATTGGTGATGACATTTTGGTTCCGTTGCTAGGACCATTCCTCGTTGGTGGATTTTTGGAGAGATATTCCCACTTAGTCAAAAATCATTTGGAGGGTAACCTTGTTTTTACTGTGCATAGTAGTTACCATGGTAAAGTCATTTTTGCCGTGAATAGTATTTACCGTAGTAAAGTCACTTTTTACCGTGAATAGTATTTATCACAGTAACTTCACTTTTTACTGTGAATAGTGTTTACCACAGTAAAGTCAGTTTTTTCCGCAGTAAGTCAAGTTTTACCATAGTTTACCGTGGTCATTTCTATTTTCTATTATAGGTGATTTCAATTATTTGTGCACATAAGTCTTGTTGATTGTACTTGTGGGTTGGTATTTCACTGTGGTTACTTTTGAAAATGGGGAAGATTCCTATTTTTTCAGCCCAATCTAATGAAGATGCTTCCTCTTTCATTCAAGAGTTTAAACGATCTTGTATTTGTAATGGCCTTATAAGAAGGGAACAATGGACTGAATTTTTTCCTACCTTTTTGGATGGTTCAGCCCTTAGGTGGTTTGAAACACTAGGTGATAATGTGAAAAACTCATGGGATTTATTAACTGAAAGTTTTCTTGAAGAATTTGGTGAACAACAGAGATATGCAGATCTCATGATCGATATCACAAAGCTATCCCAAGGAGAGAAGGAGAAGATAAGGGATTATCATGCTCGTGTTCTAGAGCTAAGGAGGAAGCTCGATGCCCAGATTCGGAAGGAAGGATTAGCGGATGGGTTGATGAATGGCGTGGATAATCTCCTATGTAAGCACTTCATTCTTGGGATGAAGCCAGAGATCAGAAAATGAGTGAAGTATGACCGCCCAGCTACCATTGAACAAGCAAAGGAGATTGTAAGAAGGAAAGAAGAAAGCATGGAAGAGGAGCCCAAAGAAATTGTTGCTAAAGTAGAGCCTACACCAGCACCTTTGGTCCAGAATCCACAACCACTCTTGGTGAGCACAAATCTTTCTCCTAGTACATCTACTAAGTATGAAGATATGCTCAAGAAGATGGGTCAGTTAACTATTAATCTTCTTCAAGGAAAAAAATTTAGTTCTCAGGGAGGAGATAGAGGTCCAAAAAGAAATATTTCTGAAGTTGTATGTTATGGTTGTTATAAAAAGGGTCATTATAAGTATAATTGTCCAGATAGAGCTTCTACATCTGGTAAAAGAGATAATGATAAAGGAAAAGCACCTGTGAATTCTTTTGATGTAGTAGATAAGAGCAGAAATAATGAAGTAGATGTCTTTGTAATAAAAAGAAAGAAAAAAAAAGATAATCAAGATGGAAATGATCCTAAGAAGATGAAAGGAGAAACTAGTAAGAAACATAGGAGAAGAAAGTTGGGTGTGCAGGATTTTCTAATTTCACAGGGGCAAGGACCATACTCCATCTTGGAAGATCTGTCCAAAAGGCCTACAAATATTACATATGGTCAACTCTTGGCTATGTCTTGTGAGAAGAGGCGGGGAGCTACGAAGTGGACTCAATGCTCGATGAAGGAAGGAGGTTGAGGTCCCTGTTTTGGAGGTAGAGGCGTATCCCTATGCTCTACAAGCTGAGGTATTATGTAATGGTATTTCAATTCATGATGTCTTAGTTGATGGAGGTGCTACAGTTAATGTAATGACCGAGTCTGTAATGAATATGTTGGGTTTAAAAATTGATCACCCTTCAACACTTCTGTTAAGGTCATTAAATAAGGGAAAAACTAAACCAGAAGGTGTAGTTTCAAATGTGGCAATATCTGTTATGGGTGTTGTATGTGTGGTAGACTTTCAAGTGATGAAAAATGGTACTGTTGCATACCCAATGTTGCTGAGAAGACCATGGCTAAGGAGAGTTCATGCAAGAAACTACTAGAATGAAGGCTTCATGACACTTGGACATGGTAGAGAGAGGGTGAAGATAAACGTGATCCCTTGGCATCATAAGGTAGAACATGTGGATTCAAGTGATGAAACTGATGATTGGACATCCTCTAATTACTCTAGTACCAGTGAAGTGGACATTGAAGATGAAGAAAGTGAGGTTGATGTTTCAGTCATGGATATCCTTCCAGTCACATCGACTCATGACCCCATAAAATTATCTAAAGAAGAAGTTGATGATCGTCTCCAACAAATAAAGATTGGTGATGCTGTGATGAAGAGTGAGAAGGAATCCTACCTCCAGCTCTTTCGAAGGTACATACACCTATTCAATTTTGATTACAAGGAACTCCGTCAAGTAAGTTGGGTAGAACATTCTATTGAGCTGGTAGATGGTGTTAAGCCTATAAAGAAAATGCCATATAGAATGAATCCTAATTTTTCCAAGACTGTAAAAGAAGAAATAGATAAGTTGCTTGATGTAGGATTCATATTTGTTGTGGAGAATTTAGAATGGGTTTCTCCCATTGTGATCTCAATAAAAAAGAATGGGAAGCTACGCATTTGTGTTGATTACAGGAAGCTTAATAAGGCAACAAAGAAAGATCATTACCCTCTTCCATTTTCAGATCAGATCTTGGACGAAGTAGCAGGCCAAGAGTGCCATATTTTTTCTGATGGATATAGCGGATACAACCAAGTTCGTATAGCAGAGAAATATTAGCTGAAGACCACGTTCACCACTCCTTGGGGAACGTTTGCTTATAGAGTTATGCCTTTTGGGTTGTGTAATGCTCCAACAACATCCCAGCGCTTGATGAATATGGTGTTTGAACCCTACATTGGGAACTTCATCAGAGTATTTCTGGATGATTTTTACATCTATGGGAGCAAGATGGACCACCTGCACTAGATGGAGACAACATTTCAAAGGTTAGATGAAGCACAAGCCTCACTAAACCCTACAAAGTCTGTCTTTGGATGTTGTAAAGGAGTTTTGTTAGGGCATGTTGTATCCAGAGATGGTATTGGTACTGATCCTGATAAAGTTTCAAAAATCAAAGATTTACCATTTCCTATGAATAGAAGTAAGTTGAGATCATTTTTAGGCCATGTGGATTACTATAGAAGGTTCATCAAGAATTTTTCAAAGATTGCACAGCCACTAACCCAGTTCTTGAAGAAGGATGTTACTTATGAACCAGGAAATAAGGTGCATGAAGCTTTTGGACAACTGAAGGAAGCCTTGGTGTCTTCACCTGTTTCAAAGAATCCAGATTGGAGCAAGCCATTCATTGTGTACACTGATGCCTCAATTACAGCACTAGGAAATACTTTGAACTAAAAGGATGAAAATGGGAATGAACATCCAATTTACTTTAGGAGCAGACAAATGAGCAGTGTTGAGGTAAATTATAATGTAACTAAAAAAGAGGCTCTAGCTATCCTTTTTGCTATAAAGAAGTTTAGAAATTACTTGCTAGGGCATAAATTTCTAGTTGTAACAGATAATCAGGCTCTAAAATATATTGTCAATAAGCCTAACCCATCAGGGAGGATAGCAAGATGGATAATTTTTCTACAAGAATTTGAATTTGATATTATAGATAGGCCAGGAAAGAAGCATGTTAATGCAAATGCACTCTCTCGAGCCTATGATGGTTTAGGATCACCTTGTGATGATGATGATTTCCCTGATGCAACATTGTTATCCCTTGACACAATCCCTAGTGAATACATAGATATTTAGAATTATCTGAATGAATTCAAGTTTCCTGATGGTGCCAATACAAAGACTAAGAGAAAGATTACTCAAGCCAGTCGTCCATATTCTATTTTGCATGGAGTATTATTTCAAATAGGACCTGATGGACAGTACAAGAGGGTAGTTAGACGTGATCAAGGGAAAGATCTGCTAGAAGAATTCCACAATGGTACATGTGGAGGGCACCTCTCTAGACAACTTACAGCAAGAAGGATCTCGGATGCAGGTTATCACTGGCCCACTCTTTTTAAATATTGTTATAATTATTGTAAGACATGTGATATTTTTCAAACACATGGTAACCGTAAGACTTCATCAGCTCCATTATGCCCTATTCTTCCACTTGGTCCCTTTGAAAAGTGGGGAATAGACATTGTAGGTCCACTTCTAACTACCTCACGCCAAAATAAGTATATTGTAGTTACCACAGATTATTTAACCAAGTGGGTTGAAGCTAGGCCATTGAATACAGCTTCCATGGATGAAGTGGTAAGGTTCATATATGAATGCATTGTCACCAGATTTGGTTTTCCATTAGAAATTGTAACAGATCAAGGAAGCCACTTCATTAATGAGGTGGTAGAAACCCTAGTCAATAAGTTTTCTATTAAGCACAGGAAGGCAACAACATATAAGCCAAGCAAAAATGGACAGGTGGAACGAACAAATTTTGTGTTGTGTCAAATTCTAGCAAAAGATGCAGCCTTGCAGGTAAATAAATGGGATAAGAGGATTCATGCAGTATTGTGGGCATATAGGGCAACATCAAAGTAAGAAACAGGATACTCCCCATTTCAGTTGGCTTATGACATTGATCCAGTTCTTCCTATTGAGTTTGATATTCCCACGGTCAGACTTATGGAAAATGAAAGGATGGATGAAAGTGATTCAGTAAAAGAAAGGTTGGTACATCTTCATTTGCTAGAGGAAATGAGGGAAATAGCTAAGGATACAAGCTATAAGAAGAAAATGAAGCAGAAGGAATACTTTGATCAAAAGATCCGTTGGCCTCCATTTCATGTGAATGACTTGGTTCTAGTATATGATTCTAGATACAAAAAAAGAAGACAGAAAATTTCTTCCAAAATGGATGGGGCCCTACAAAATAGCAGCTATGCATGAAAATGGTATGTACCGACTGGAGGAATTGGATGGCACTCCCATTACGAAATGGGTCAACCATGACAAGTTGAAGATTTTCCAAGCACCAGAATAGTCTACTCCAAGGACGGAGTAGAAGCTAGGAAGGGGGCAGATGTCGACACTAAAATTTTCCTCTGTAATTTCTATTTCATTAATGTATGTATTAGGAATAGGATGTTGTTAAGTATAATTAATAGTAGCGTCCGATAGAAGATAACAGCGCTGCTAGTACGACACCGCCAATAATGTACAGTACGGTAATAGTCAAAAGTACAATAGAAATGTTGTGGTAAAAAGTAAATATTTGTCGTAAGTGGTCCGGTAATGTTAAAATCTCAAAGTTGGGGTAAGTAGAGAAGTAGGGTCTACATGATTAGGAATTAGAAATATTATATTGGTAATAAGGACAAGGAGTGAGGTCATAAATATTTTGTGTATTTTATTTGTAAAAAGTCTAAAAATGTGGAACCCATGTGAAATGATAAGGTTTATCTTATCTTTAAAGATAAGCTTACATGTACAGATAAGAGTTAAGGTATGGAATATGATTCGTCAGAGTGGATTTCTTATCCTATCTTAGAGATAAGATGGATAATCCTGGGAGTTCTATAAATAAAGAGGCCACCCCCCTCATTTAGCATAGAAGGAAGTAGTGAGAAATATTGTATGAAGTGTGTAAAGGAAGCCATCAGTTTAAAGGTGTGTTGAAGAAGCCATTAAGAGGTGTAATTGTAAAGTTTCTCCCATAGTATTGGTGGAAGGCAAGTGAAGTCAATAACACTTGAAGTACTTCATGGGTGAGATTGTAACAATTTCATGGTAATATTATAATTTACTCTGATATTTCAGATTTATCATCATTCCTTCTTATCATAGTCGATGGTATTCTTGTGTTATGTTTGTTGTTGTGTTTCCAGATTACATCCACCAAACTAAAGTTTTTGCATTAGTAAATAATCATAGCACGAGGAGTTCCCAGTGAAGGATTATCATAGTGTCGGATTGGTGATGATAAGCCATACGGACACTAGTGCAGTATGTCCATAATGTAGGATACAAATTTGTGTGCATACAAATTTGTGTGCAAATCCATGCATGATTCATGGATCATATTTTTTAAGATCTTGTTGAGGATTTTATTTTTGGATTTGGATTGTCCATTACATTGTGGATGATATGGTGTTAAGAATTGATGTTTAATTTTTAATTTAGCACAAATTTTCCTCATTTATTTGCATTTAAAACTCTCACCATTGTGAGATATGATGGTATGGGGAATTATAAAGTTGCAAATGATTTGATTGAGGATGAACTTAGATGTACTAAGGTAAGACATATTGGTGAGAGGCATGGCTTCCACCCACTTAGTGAAATATTTCGTGGCTATAATGATAAATATATGACTATCTTGAGACCAAGGAAATTTACCGATGTAATCCAATCCCCATATACTGAAGGGTTAAGGAGTTGTGATAGGTTTCAACTTAGTTGGAGGGGAGTGAATCAAGTCATAATAAAATTGGAAATATCGACAGTTTTTGGTAAAGGAATGGGCGTCTAACTCTAATGTTGGCCAATAGTAACCCATACGTAGGAACTTGCGTTTAGTAGTATGAACACTACAATGGCCATTACAAGATCCCCTTTAATGGCATTAACATTGTTTTATAAAAATGTGCACTCTTATCATCCATTCAACTAGATATTTGAGGAAACTAGTGAGGGACACACCAAGAACAAAAAATAAACATATAGAATTAAAGGGGGTACAGGGACCACTATGATTTCATACCCTAAGGAAAGTAACCCTTACACTAGAAAAACCTAAGGTTTCCAAGGCCTTAAGTCAAAGAAGAGGAAGGAAACCATATGGAGGTATCAATACTATGGGGTTGTAATAATGAATAAAATAAGCATGTAAATCCAATGCTAACCGAAGTAAACCATGTAACATGAAATGAAGAACTGAAATACAATATGCTAACCTAACATGTCCATAAAATACTAAGCTAACATAGAGTATGTAAGAATGTAGGAAACTAATCTATATAAAATGAAAAAGTGAGTTAGAGAACTTACCTGTTGGGGGCGGTTGTTGATGCATCTATCTCCCAAAGGACCATACACCAAGAAAGAAAAAATTTCAGGTGGAAAAGGGGATACAATCTAGTACTATCTCATTATAGATGACCTAATAGTGTAAGAAAACCAATCTAAGCAAGAAAATAATCTCCAAGCCAAGAGTTGAGATGTAATAAATCCATAAGCTAAGTGAGTAGGTGCAAGTTGACACAATAAGATCAAATATAATGGTGAGTTCCTATTGATCTGATCTGATTGTCTTAATGTGCAAATGAGATTTGGGGTATTTATACCGTGCCATCACCCATGGGTGAAGGAATGTCACAGAGAATTTACACAGATGTAATCACCCTTGGGATGGCATCAACCAGAGGATGATGCAAAATGTCAGTGTGAAAGGTCAAAAAGTAATGCAAGACAAAAGAAATGGGTCATGAGCAATCTATATGTCGGGAGAATGAGAGATAAAGTAAGAGGATAAAAGAAAAAGAAAGACATAAAATGGGTCTGAAAGCTATTCTCTCTTCATGTATCATCCCTAACCTAATGGTTATGTGAATAACCATACCCCTATCCTAGAGTAAGCCCCTTAATGACACATGTTCCAAAGATAGATGCATTAAGGACCTCTAACCTAAAAAGAGAATTATTAGTAATAGGTATGAAAATAGAAAGCCTATAAAATTTACGTGTATACATATGCCCCAACCATTGATTACCGCATGTCCTAATAGTGAAACATGGGGTAGGCAGTGGAAAGAATAATAAATAACACCGAAACCGAAAGTAAATGTTGAAAGTAAAGAAAGGACTAGCTGAAATGAAATATACCAACCAATGCGTACCTGATAGTTGTTGGTTGTCCTTCCCATATGGGCATAATCCATGTTGCTACTAGAACCTTGGAGAAGAAAAAAATGAAAGGGAAACACTAGAGGGACATTAGTAGAATAAGACATAAATCACCTAGTTAGAGGCCCATGGGATGGATGTCAGATGTCATAATGTTATGGAGGTATAAGGTCAAAAAATGTGATTTTTGGCCAAGAGAGTGGAATAAGGCATGTAATATGTCAAAATGATAGATAGAAGATCACAATCCCAACGTAACTAAAGGATAGATTTTGTGGAGATCACAAGATAAACTGATGTGAATTTAAAGATTGAGGACCATCACAGTAGAAATTAAATACAAAATTTTAAGTTTATATAGGATTTTTGAGTTTATTTTCTTATTAATATTTTTGGAATTAAGAGAATTGGGCTATAGAATTCCAAGTTGTGAGATTAATGTGATGATATGGCACAAGTATGAGGAGGCGAAGGAGAAATGGTTGAGGAGGAGTATTGTGGTAGTGCTCGACACATGGATAAGTTGATGCATTTAATTTTACTAGGTAAATTACTAGAAATTTTATCTTTTTAGAAATGCGGAGGCATTATGGTACCATTTTAAGTCAAACTTAAGTCATTAGGTAGAGTAGGACAAAATGCAAGTGGGTTTTGGGAGGGATTTGATTCTACTTTTGATGTTTTGTGGATTTTTACATGTTAATTTTTAAAATTCGTGGCATCGTAAAGACTTAGACGCCATTGATCCCTCTAAAAAAAGGGCCGATGATGTGAGGATCATGTAGAAATTTTGACAGGGGCCAATGGCGTATGCCAGAGGGCTGATGGCATAGGGATCTTGAGAAAGCATACAAATTTTATGATTTTGTATTTTAAATTAAGTTTTATGATGAATCTAATACCATGATTTTACTAATTTGTGATTGAAGGAGGACTGGAGGATTTGCCTATGGCTGAGTGGTGGACATAACATAGCT
Source organism: Taxus chinensis (assembly GCA_019776745.2). Taxonomy (NCBI): domain Eukaryota; kingdom Viridiplantae; phylum Streptophyta; class Pinopsida; order Cupressales; family Taxaceae; genus Taxus; species Taxus chinensis. Next base: position 720,299,305 of record CM034148.1, read on the forward strand.
CAATGATATGAATTATGACATTGACAGATGTAGAGATATAAACAATACAAATGATGGGGATTTGGAGGGTTTCATGTAGATGCCCAGGATACTGTTAAGTCTATATTTTCTGTAGATGTTTTTGGCAATCATGGGAGTTGAGGGAAAATACTTTTTGCAGTGGTGGGCCATAGAGAAAAAGGAGATGACCATGAAACTTCAGGATGTACATGAGATATTAGGTTTTCCAATATAATAAGATGCATGTATTGTGATATCTCACCATGGATATTACAAAGAGGATGGCCTTGGTCTTATGGGCCATATGCAGCGAGACCTATGATAAGGGGATGATTAACATTAGATGTAAGACAGTGCGATACATATTGCATAGATTCTAGCTATCTAGAAGGTGGTTATGGGTATTACCATGGCACTTATATTGTGTGAGAAAGAATATGGGACCATTCCATTGTATTCGGTGGTTATATGTAGATATGTGATTTAGTAGGATGTCTTATTTAGTTGGGGGACCACTATATGGGTACAACTAGTGCATGATCCATATAGGGTCAGATAGAGGGAAAAAAGGACCATAAGTTGCATGATATTGCTAAAAATATGGATATATGAGAGGTTTCCCATGTAAATTCCCTTAGGGGTATTGTTAGTCATAGTTACATAGATGCCCTGAGAGTACTCTATGGGCACAGGGGATGATAGTGAGAGCACTTTAGGTATAAACAGCTGTGACAGGTACATATAGACGAGGTCATATGGGAGCCCTACATAGAGGAATGTAGATCAGTGGCCTAGTTAGCCATGAGCATAGAGGATTTAGAGGTAGTGAAGGAGGTGACATGGTAATTATTTGCATTGGGTAGAGACCTATCCAACATATGTGGTACCTAGGTAGTTTGGGAGTTCCAAGCTTGCTGTGATACCACCACTACTAGCCTATAAAAAACAACATGCGAGAGAGGTTATGAATAGATAGAGTACCAGTGTTGTGGCCCTTGAGATTATGGGACATAGGAAGATAGGGCCAGAGACAAAGATGGAGAGGTGGGGAAGGTAAGGGCCCACTAGAGATCATTGAATCAAGATGTTAGATGAGGGATCTGATGGAGGACATATCGGTCCAGACCCACAGAGTGGGTGATCAATGCACAATTGATATTAGAACTAGAGGAGGAGAGGAGAGAGATCCAAGAGCATGATTGAGAGAGAATAGGATGCAGAGGCTAGGAGGTGATTACATGATGCCATTAGGGATGGAGATGGCCCTATAGCTATGGGACATAGGCCTAGGGATTACCAATTAGGAGATGTGATTTTGGTTCCCTGAGATAGATGGGAACAATATGTTAGGTGGAGATTCGGTGATTTTGTTGATGTTGAGGTAGTATTAGGCAGTCACAGAGATAGTTAGATCAATCATTGAGCGTGATTTGAGAAGCTAGGTATGTATGATGATATTTGAGTAGGAATGTAGATGGTCATTGATTTGATAAATTTTATTTTGTAGAGCGGGTAGACAATAAAGGAGTGGCACTCGTTGATTAAGAGTGTCACACCACAAGATCCTGGACCTATTTTTAGATGTTCAGGATACCTTCAGTCATGGTGGACCCCACAAAACCATCAGTTGGTGAGTTAGTGGGAGAATTTTGTCTGGTTGGGGAAGACTTCCAGAAAAATATAGAAATGAAGAGATGCACAATCACTAACAAACATAGGAAACATAGATGTGATGTGTAGAGCTTATTGACAGTCACAGGGTGCCTCAGTTCAAGAGAAAGCACATAGGCCTATCAAATGTCTGGAGAACTATTCAGAGGATCATGAGGCTAGAAGACATAGATGGTGAGAGAAAGGGAGATGCCTCTAGATCCCAATCTAGGGATGAGTCTCTAACATGTACAAGCTTGATCATCCAGTACAACACCTTTGGCATAAAGCATCCAGAGACCCCCTCAAGGGGGTGAGGATGATTGAGCCACCTAGATATTGATGATGTACTATGATGGACCATGATTATATTTTTTTCTATGTATGAAATTGATAGATTATGATGTATATATATATATATATATAAAAAAGATTATATATATGTTGATGATTATGATGGTGTTTGATGAAATTGATGTTTACTTATTGTTTTTCATTTCTTTTCTCATGTATGTATAAAGTAATACTCATGATACTTTAGAAAGAATGATAATGATATTTAGGAAAAAATTTGGTAAGAAATAAAATAAATCCAAGAAAGGTCAAGGACTTAAGTGAGGATGCATAAGACCATGATAATTCACGAGGAAAATTTAGGGTGAATCAAATCCAAAAGAGGCAAAATCAAAACCGAAACATTCCAGTGGTAGGAAATGTCAGGAAAAAGAGTTGTGATGATAAACCCAAGTGAGGCAGAAGAGCTCAAGCAAGGATAAGAGAGTTTAAAGATGTGCATAAAACCCAAGGGGGATTGAGAGCCCAAGGGGGAGTCCAAGAGAAAGTGAGAGATCATTCCAAAAATGAAATCAAGGTGTTTCTAAAGGAGGGTATTATCCACAAGGGGTGCAAATTGACGTAGAGCATCAGTGATGATATCATCTACTTGGTTCAGAATGTGACTATGAGCACGAGTCATGAGGTCCTCAATAACATGTTTCCTAATATATACTTATTGATGGACCTAAGATCATGTGTTAAAAATAAAGTTTCATTGATTTGGTCCTCCAACTAAGTGAGGATGCCACATTGAATGTTCATTAAGGGTAGGATGAGAATCTCAGGGTGAGGTGGATTCCCATATGTAGGCTATGGTCTATATGGATCTATGGGGAGGTGGAAAGATATGAGAGGGTCAAACTCTATGCTTATTTCCACGTGAAGAGGACTAAAGAACCAGGCACTTACATGCACATAACCCATGACATTCTGCTATTGGTATGTAAGTAGTAGCCATGGATGTGAGACAATATAATGAGGCTAAAGTAGAAGATCGTGTGGCCTTTCAAGTTTGATCTCATCTAAATTATAGCTTTAATATTTTTCATGTGTTTTCTATAAGCTCTACAATCATATATATCATTTCCTAAAGCCTCATGCCTTGTCTAATATGGATCTTCCCAAAAAAGGAGCCATAAGGGAAAGAGACAAGGAAGGATGTAAATGATTAGTATAGGTCAACATAGATGATGTCGGCACATCTGATGCTTTTCATCATATGAGGTCATCAACTTCATAGTCAAATCCAGATATACCCTCCCCTTCCTTCAAGTGAGGAGGCATGTTAGATGATATAGTGGAGTCATGGGGAGAGGGTGCAAGGCCGGTAGAGCTGTCTAAGGCTTAGGCACCAGTCTGCGATGAGGATGTTCAACCAAATGTGAAGAGTATTCTTGGATAATAATGACATTCACATCATGAGTGAATGTTCTTTAAAGGGTGCTTTAGTAGTGTCGGATCTCTCTGGAAAGAATTTGGGCATAAGTACCCAAATGGGGATCTTCCAGAGCATAACCATCATCATAGTCAGGAGTAGTGGTGTCTATTATGTAGGAATAAACTATAGTTTCTAGTTAAACCTTTTGTTCAAGTGTGGGTTGCGGTGTGCGTGAAATGGTAATGGGGGTAGAAGTCCCATTTTTGAGAGGTTGTAAAATAGAAGGAAGTCATAAAATGATAAGATCTAGGAGATCAGAAGTGTTTATCCTAATAGTAATCTCATCAGGTTTGTCATTTTCAGAATCCAAGAGATTGTAAGGCATGTGTTTGGTTAAATCTAGATGACCCACATTGCCGCGAAGAGATTCTACTGGATAATCAAAATGTTGATATTCACAAAATGGAATGGGAGATAGCTCTTGAAGAGTGGGGAGCTTATAAGTTTCCTTTTGGGTCACCTTGGATTTTATAGATTTCCCCTTGATGTGAAAAATTAACACATTGGTACGCATAATAGGAAAATGCATGCATGTGGTGGGTCCAAGGTCAACCAAGGAGAATGTTGTAAGATAGGGGAAATTGAAGACCATAACTTTCACATGTATTGTCCTAGGAGGGATATTGACAATTAATGAAATACAACGCATGGGAAACATTTATCATCGATCATACCCTTAACAAGTAGTACACATAGTTTTGAGGTATTTGATTGAGTATCCAAGGGATTTAATGAAGTATACATAAGCCACACCTGTGTCTGCACCCTCGACAATGAGGGAACACATGATTTTGTTTTAACAAATTTGTATGGAAATAAAGAGTGGAGGATCATCTACCTGAAGAAAGAGTTTGTTGAGAATCGTAGCTGCTATAGGGAAACAAATGCAAGTTTGAACATAGTTGGTATGGTCCATACAAATACATATTTCCTCACACTTGCGACATATACTTTCCTTCAAACCATACAACATAGGAGAATGCCCTAAAGTAGGAGGGAAGGGTATGTTCATATCAAACAACATAGTCATGAGATGCTCACGATGGTAAGGTTATGTACGCATGAGATCCAAAAAGGGAATTAGGTCAAGAATTTGAGATAACACTTCTAAAGGATCCAACTTTTTGTGGATGGACTGAATAGTAAAATGAGATTGTTTAGGATCCTCAAAAATATGAGGAGTGATTAGAGATACTTATGATATTTATGTTTTCTTATGATTGATGCCATCATCCCTGCCGAAGGTGTTTATGTTTAGAGAAATATTTTCAGATGCCTTCAGCCCTATAATAGTTATGTCATAGTGTACGGGATGGGGTTTTGATTTTAGGATTCTGATTTTGAGAGACACAGGGGTAAATAAATTTATGAGTTCAAGGCTAAACTGATGGAGTATACTTAGGATCTATATATATAATCACATGCATCACATCATTTATAGCCACTATTTTCTTAGGGAGATATTCAAGATCAACCTTGTTCATTTTGGAAATTTATGGTATCTTAGAGATTTCCCCTGAGCTATGGTTATTCATAGGTTCAAATAAAACATTAAGCTCTTCATTAGCTTGATTAATGGCATTATGACAATATTTTTTCCTTTGATAATTTTGAACCTTAACTACTTTAGTCAAAAACTCTTTAGTGATGGATTCATGGTAAATTGAGGGCCTAAAAATAAATTTATGGCAGCCATGTGGAGGGCATGAAATTTTTCATGAGAATGGCCCCAGTTAGTGTGCCACCAACAGAACTTGTTCTCATCATGCCATTGAGGGATAGGTCAAGAAGGATCAAGGATTTGACTAAATGGTTTACGAATATGTTTTCACAACTCATCCTTGGTTAATGAATGATAGTAATTAGGTTGGTTATTATTATTAGTATCTTTTTGATCAATAACAAAGACATTCCTATTTGCAGAAGCCATAAGAGGAAGGGTATCTAAGACCCCATTGTTCAATGCATTCTTGTTCTTTTATGTTTGAAGGATTTGTATTTGTTTAGTTTTTTGAGTCTTGGGAGGAGCCTTCTTAAACTCCCTTATGAGGTAATATTGTCTTTTAGCTTGTTTGAAAGCTTCATCCAAGGATTTAGGAGAAAAGGACCTAACCTTGTATCGAAGGTGAGGTTCTAAGGCTTGAAGGAAAAGTTAGAAGAGGCTATTATTCGACATATTATGTTCTGCCTTAGCAGAAAAGGTATTCCAACACTTAATGAATTCTTAAGATGATTCATTCTCATGTTTTTTACAGTTAATGAAAGAATTGATTTTTTTTAAGGTAAATCATGATATTGAAACTCATTAACTAAGGTTGTTACTAGAAATTCTAACTCCACTATGGAGTTAGGGGGTAAAGTGTGGTACCATTTCAAAGCATATACAATAAGAGTCTTAGCTAAGATTTTAATGGACATGTAAGAATTAACTTTGATCCATTATGTATAAAGGTTTCCAAAGGCCTTAATGTGCAGGATAGGGTCAATTCACCCATCATATGAGATAGAAGGGGTAATTCCTCCAATATCCATACTAGTAATGTAAGGTGTTATAAGCTCTTGTTGGAATACTCGCAAGACTTATTTGTGAATGGGAGATTCAGAAATAGGTGCCCCATTAGGTCCGTTAGGCAAGGGAAGGGAAATTTTACCCCCAGAGCCTACGTTAGGATGATTAACCATTTGGACCATATTGGCTTGCATTTAAAGGATTTGGGTTGTGGTGACAATTTTTTCCTGAATCATCTTGTCTATGAGTTGAAGGATGAGATTAGTGGGATCAGAGCCAGAGGCATTTTCAGATGAACATGCCATAGTAGCCTTCCCACTGTCCACTCTATTTTTCAAGCTTCTCATATACAAAGTGAAAGAGGTGTTTATGAATTATTGACTCAGGTTCCCATTTTTATTGAGGAAACTTATGAAGGAATTTCTGAATATCTAGTGGAAGATCAAAGGTGTCTTCAATTTTAATATCTTCCTCTTCATCACCTATGAAACTTTTACTACGGGTGTAATGTGTTATACATTTTCCTATTAACTCTTATCACACAACAATCTAAGTAGAAAGAAAATATGGATTATGGGCGATTAATTTCTAAAAGTGATTGTTCACAAGAGTTAGATAGCCCCAGGCCAAGATAATCCATGATGGAGTACTAATATGACCTTGAAGAATATCAGAAGAATAGCTACCGAAATTATTGGCCCTGGAAAAAGTGCATCACAAGGGTTGAAGGTGTCTGTGAGGAACTTTGGCCAAGATAGACAGTATTTTCCTTGCACAAAATTCGACATAGGGGTCGAAGGTGTACGTGAAATTTGATTTTTAGTTTTTTTAGAATTTTAATGACTCAAACAAGTAAAAAATGAAAATATGTGATTTTAATGAGTTGTTCTTGATTAGAAGGAATAAAAAAAGATTCACGTCAGGTTCACCAAGGATGTATGGCAAGAAAAAATGTGTCTAGTTTCTGTGCACTCTTATCATCCATTCAACCAGGGTAGTCAAGGAAATGAGTGAGGGACACACCAAGACTAATACACAAACAAATAGAATTAAAGGGGGAATAGGGACCTCTATGAATGCACAACCAAAGGGAAGTAACCCTTACACTAGGAAAACCTAAGGTTTCTAAGGCCCTAGGTCGAAGAAGAGGAAGGAACCCTATGGAGGTATCGACACTATGGGGGATAATAATGAATAAAATAAGTATGTAAATACTATGCTAATCAAAGTAAAGCTTCTGACATGAAATGAAGAACTAAAATACAATATGTTAACCTGACATGTCCATAAAATAATAAGCTAACATAGAGTATGTAGTGAATGTAGGAAACTACTCTATACAAAATGAAAAATTGAGTTAGAGTACTTACCTGTTAAAGGGTGGTCGCTGAAGAATCTATCTCCCAAAGTACCATACAAAAAGAGAGAACAAATTTTAGTGGAAAATGGGAAAATTCAGTCCTAGTTCACTATAGATGACCTAAAAGTGCAAGAAAACTAATCCAAGCAAGAATAATCTCCAAGCCAAGAGTCAAGATATAAGAAATATAGAAGATAAGTGAGTAGGTGCAAGGTTGATGCAAGAGAGAAAATCTAATGGCAATTTCTTGTTGATCTGATTTGATTGTCCTAATGTGAAAATAAGATTTGGGGGTCCTTATACTGACGCCATCACCCGCAAGTGACGGTGTTAGTCAAATTTTTAAATTTACACCGACACAATCATTGGTGGGCGATGACATTGGCCAGAGGTGAAAAAGACAAGGGGAGTGTGCAAAGTTTCATGAAAAGCAAGGGTAATGAAAGACATAAGAAATGGGGTCATGATAAAGCTATATTTTGGAATAATAAGAGACAAAGTAAGAGGATAAAAGCAAAATAAAGACATAAAATGGGGCTGAAAGTTTCTCTCGCTCCATGCATCATCCCTAACCCAATGGTTACATGAATAACCATACCCCTATCCCAAAACTCACTCCTTAAGGTGCCCATTCTAGAGATATATACATTAGCAACCTCTAACCTGAAAATAAAATTATTAGTAATAGGTATGAAAATAGAAAGCGTAAAAACTTAGGTGTATACATCCCTATGCACTTCCTCAAAGACAAGGGGATCCTTATCTTTGTTAACACATCGAAGTAAGGTACATTTGAAGTTACAATACTATAATATGTTATCTTTAAGTATGTATTTGAAATCCTTTTTATGTATTCATAACCATGTTAGGGATTTAGTATCATTTAGGTAAGTTTGGTATTGTATAAATTATAAGATATAAGTATACCAAGGGTTTTGTGTAGGGTTGTGCGAATTGATCTGACAGACATCTTGGATGTTTGGAGGAGTTGAAGTTAATGAATGTTAAAAATTTTGTATAAGATAATCCTCATGAGAATCAAAATATGACTAAAAATGAGTGGATCACGTGGCTAAAGAATCGGCCAAGGCATTCTGTTTATGGGGGATAGATTTAGTGGTGGATGAATTGAAGGATGGAGTCAATTCCTGAACTAGGTCGTAATAGGCTTTTAGGTTTTCACTACAAAATTGGTATGTTCCACTAAAATTTCAACACACCAAATGAGAATCCATATGGAATGGAGATAGGATACACCCCTAGCTAAGAAATTTGGTATACTTAAGATAGGAGCCTCATGTTCTACCATGTTGTTGGTGATCTCAAATTTGAGTCGATAGGAAAGAGGGAAAGTTTGGATAAAGGGATTGGTGAGTACATAACCTACCCTAGATTCTTGGAGGCATTTTTCACCATATAATTTTAGTGTCAATGTATCTCAGGGAGAATAATAGTGATCTCCTGCTCTGTGATTTTTGGCCATTAGTTTATTTTTTAGTGAAAGAAGCACTTCAATATTGGCATCAGAGGATTGTGCCTCAAGGCTAGCCATGAAGCTATAGTAGTATTATAAAGTATGGAAATGGAGTTATCTATGCCCTTAATGAAGAGGATTTCCTCCTCCTATAATGCATCATGAATTTTATGATGCACAGAGATTGGGCAACATCCAATTGGTCTGCTATGACTTTTCCTTTTATATCATGTCATGTGATGATACAAAGGTCAAACTCCATAGGAAGGGCCATCCACTTCACAATGCGATCCATGGGTAGGATAGTATGTGAGAATAAGTGCCAAAAAGGATCTATATGGATAATGATGTAGGTGGTTTGATATAGCATGTAGTGATGTAATTTCGTAGAAATATAATATATGGAAAGACAATACCTTTCGATGGATTTATATCATGTTTCATAATATAGTAAGGCTTGAATAATATAGTAAATGACATGATATTTTTCATTTTAATCTTTATGTGCTAGCATTTCCCCAACAGACACCAAAGTGGAAGAAGTATATAGTAGAGGTCGGTCTGGAAATGGAGGCTATAATGTTGGTAACGATAACAAAGAGTGTTTCTTGTTGTTGAATTCATGTTGACAATATTTTTTCTACTCTAGCTTGATATATTTTTGGAGGATATTATTAATTACATGGGTTTGATAGGTAAACTTAGGGATAAATCATTAGATTTCCCCAAGTTTCCCAAGAAAAGTATGTATGTCTGATATGGAAGATGGTCATGGCATGTTAAAGATAGCTTTGATATTTTCTAGATTGACATCGATACCATGTTTAGATATCAAGAATCCTAGGAGTTTTCCCTGTATCACCCTGAGTATGCATTTTTTGGGATTAAGCTAAACTTTATTTGTGAAGGATTCCTAAGGAAATGTATAGGTCATGTGCATGATCATCAGTATGTCGAGATTTCACAGTAGATCAATGACATAGACTTTGATGAATTTTTGTATGAGGTAATGAAAGATGTAGTTCACAAACGCATTGATATGTTGTACCAAATTTTTTTATTCTAAAGGGAATATTTACGTAACAATAAGTTCCCCATTCCATATTGAAGGTGGTCTAGTGTTTATCTTTAGGATCAATCTAGAATTGATTATACCCCAAGAACGCATCTATAAGAGTTAACATCTCATACCATTCCGTGGCATTGATGATGGTGTTGATGGAGGGTAATGGAAATTTATCCTAGGAAAAATGATGTTAATATTTCAAAAGTAGATGTAAATACAAATAGCCCATGTAGTTTTCTTCCAAACCGAAATGATTTTAGATACTCATTCAAAGTAGTACACTGTACAAATGAATTTTGCATCTAGGAGTTTTATTATTTATTTATGACATATGTAATCTATTTTGGGATGGAAATTTCTTATCCTTTTCCAAATGCAAACGACGTCCGGATATGTAATGATGATATGTGAGAAAATTTCAAGATCAATGTGAGGCATAACGGCATATCCCTATGTAAAGACCCCTTATGTTTTCATAATATTTATGTGATGCTCACGTAGGTGAGGAAAATAGTCACCAAAACATGACTACATGTGTGGGATCATCATCAATTTTTAAACTAATGGTTTATTCATCCAACATCACATTTCCATATTTGAAATGATATAGAGCCTCAAGTGAATTAGATACCTCCTCCTGTCTAGGATCGATATTAGTGACATAATCATCAAATCACATAGGTTTCTTACAGAATTTACCTAATTTTTGATGATGTCTAGGTAGCATATCATCTTGAGCATAAAGGCGTTCTAGAATGGATTTTTCATTATCTAAGGTATGGAGAAGCCCATGGTATTCTTACATCTATTTTTTAGGCCTATGTACTATTTATCATCTCTATGTTTCCTAGAGTTGGTTTATCATACATCTAATACCCTATCATCTAAGGTGACCTCTTTAGGTTTAGGATCAATAATATTCATGCTAGGATCATCATGACCAGTGTTGAGTGTAGAGGTTGGCTCAGAAGCTAGTGCAGGTGGTATATTTTTTATGGGAGCATGATGCAAAGCATAGTTAGAGATTCACTTGATGAACACAAGAAGTGTCAAGGAGTGGCAGATTAGTGAGAGGAATATAGGGAAGTGTTTCTTCCTCATCCTTTCTAAGACTAGTATCATATCTAGGGATTTCGTAATGATGTATCGATTGTATTAGATTCGAGCCAAAAATATTTTATTTGGGCCAGGCACATTAGTAGTGTAATAATTCTAAGTGCCTAGACTTAGCTTGCAAAATGATGTAATCTTCGTAAAAGGAAATTCCCTTTCCTTTAAGATCAGGAACATAATATTTATCTAAAACACTGATATTGTAAAAAATGATCTAGGAGAAAGAGGAGGGTGATTACAAAATATTTGTGTGACTCTTGGTTCATTTTATTCTAAGTGATTGGAGGTATAGGCGTTGCTCATTGGCTCCTCCATTTTAGTTTGAGGGGGAAATCAATCGCAAGGTAAGAGTACCAAAGGTAATTGATGCACAATGTCATAAGGTAACCTACTCTTGTTAACTTTATTTTGAGGGTCAATAGGCTCATTGTCATTTTATTTTGCTAACTTAATTAAGATTTCAGACCTAAGATCGAAGAATTTCGGGTAAGGAATACTTTGGGTCTTGGGAGCATTTTGCATTAAAAAGGGTTCATTTGGGAATGGTATTGTGATATTCAAAGGATTGAGATGAGCCTCATGTATAAAGAATTGGTAGTTATGGATTAAATTGACATATTGGTACCTAGATGATGTGACCATGTGCATGTGATGTGTCCATGGATTATTGAATAAGAGGTTATAAGAGGGAGGATGATCTAGAACCACAAATTTGGTATAGACTGTTTTGGTTCCAACTGTGATTGGTAGTCAGATACATCCTATGGGTATTTTTGGTTTTTTCAAATCCATGACAAGTAAAGCGAGTAGGATTTAGATCATTGATAGAATAACCAATGATCTTTATTAGGAATAAATAAGCTAAGTTAATTCCCAATCCTTTGTCCACAAGGGCCCTACTTACTTGAGCATCGTGAATGATAATGCTAATGATTAGGGGCAGGTCATCCACAAAAATAGGACGCCATCAGTAATCATGTCATCCTCCAAAAAACCCAAGGCTAAACAACCTAGAGGTGAGTGTTGTAAGGATGATCCTGTAGTGTCTATGTGGTGGATCTCTTGATTTAGGGATGTGGTAGGAATCTTGGGAGCTACATAAGAAGAATAATCAAATATTTGAAATTGTTGGAGGATAAACATTCAATGTGAAGCTAAGGTAAACATGAGTTCCATAAAAGGTATTTTTCATGTAAGGAAATTTAGTTCATCTAAGAAATTCCAAGTATGCTTGGAATAGCTTCTATAACGATACCATGGTGGTGGCACAATGGAAGACACACCTATATGTGGTGATGATTTAGTTGAAGCTATCTTGTCAGAAGAAGGTGGGATAGGATCTTTACTTAGTATCTTATGTGACACCATTGGTGGAGGCTCGACTGTAGGAAAAGGATTTGCCATTGGTGGGTCCTGGGAAGTATTAAGAAATGGTGGATTATTAGAGGATTTATTTGGTTTGATAATGAGATATTTATGGGCAAGATTTTGTCTATAGTTTACCTTAGCTGCATTGATATATTGAGAATATAGGAGGCTTTGATCATATGAATTCTCTATGGTGCACATGATATTGTTCATGGGGCTTTTATGATGCTTGTTTTGACGGTAGGGATTGGATTTATCTAAAGATTGATATTCCTCATAATGCTCTTGTATAATGGAAAATTTAATTGAAAGAATACCCAGGTAAGAAATCAAGGGCTGCCTTCCTAAGGTCTTTAGAATCACTATGACAATGTCCTATAGTGGTATGCCACCAATAAATTTGGTCACCCTTAAAGTTAGGAAAATTTTATTTTGAGGGGGAAAATACTCATGGTGGGGGAAGCATTTGAAGAAGATTAGCATGAGACAAAGGAGCATGGGAGAGAGGACAAGGAGATTCCTAATATTATCCCATTTCCTTTTCTCTTGGTAGATCCAAAGTGCTTATTACATGTGTCGTGCTTTTAATTTTAGGCGATGAATTAAAAGTGCATTTAAATTCATGCATGAGAAGATCTTGTATTTTTTATTTCTTGAGGTATTCCTCCAACATATTGGGAGAGAAATATTTGACATAAGCTTTGATTATCAATATTATAGTTAGATTGTATGGAAAGTGCCTTCCATTTCTTAATAAAGCCTTGGGAAGATTCGTTAGCCCCTTGCTTAAGGTTTATGAGCCTTTGTAAAGTTTTTTCAGGAATATATTTTGGCTAGAATTTAGAGATGAGATATTTGACTAAGCATTCTAAGTCAACTATCGAGTTGGGAGGAAGCTGGTTATACCATTATAATGCCTTTCCTACAAAATTATTTGTTAGAATTTTAGTGGTTGAATAGGTATTATTTTGAATCCATTGTTTATATATATTCCCAATTTTCTTAAGATAGAGGGTTGCAGCCATGGAGCCATCATAGGACATGGTAGGGAAAGTATCTCCCAAGTTAATGAAGCAATGTAAGGAGCTAAAGGCTCATTTTGGACAATTTGTAACATATTTCTCTAAATTGTTGGAAGAGGAATAAGATTCCTGTGTGCGTCCACCAATGGAGGGGGTATACAAAGGAAAGATAGGAACCAAACATTGAGATGCTATCTACAACATCTAATTTTTCATTTGGAGCATGCTAGTTGTGGTGGTAGCTTAGGATAAGACCATATGATCTAAGAGCTTACCTATTACCATGTTATGATCCATAGAGGAATAATGACATGTTTAATGGGTGTTTGTTCATAATTTCCATGTTCATTAGTGGGAGTGTTATGATATTCATTCAGATCGTTCCTATAGGGAGGAGTATGATAATGGTATGACACTCTATGGTTAAGATAGGGCATGATAATTTCCATGGCATCAGTAGATATCTTTTGAAAACCTTCATCCTTGTCATGGGTAAAAGTATTCATTACTATTAAGATTATTGATTATGGATTTGGGATATATATTCTCGATCTCAACCAAATTACATTTTGTTAAGTGACCCTACTCTAACTAATCAAAAGGAAAGGGTTGATTCAACAGAGTTTCGTGGGTGAGATTGGGTTCACTAGGAATATTTTTTATTTTAAGATGAGATCTATAACACTTAGGAGAATGGATAGGAGATGTAGGAACAAAGGAATATCCCATGATAACTTCAAAGGGTTTGGTTGTGCCTAAAATATCCTCAAATGTGACATCTTTATAACTTAGAGCTGAAAACAAGGCTCTAGAAATTTGTGGTTTTGATAGAATCGACCCTCTAGAATGTTTACACATGGGTTGACGGTGTAAGGAAATAAATTAAGAGGGACATATAGAATTGGCCTTTCCAGTAAGATTTTATAGGCATTGATAGTGTCTGGGGAGTGACAAGGTAGCAATAGACATGATCTATTGTTCAATAAGGTATTCATAGGGGCTGAAAGCATCTGAAAGTAGATGTGATAGGTATAGATATAATTGACCCTAGGTGATGTTTCCTGTGTAAAATATATTTTTATTTTTTTTAGGATTTTTGGTTTCTTAAAGGAAATCAAATTAAATATAGGTGATTTCAAAGAGATATACTTAATTAGAAGATTTGTAAGATTCATGTCGGGTTCACAAAAGAATGTATGTAGGAAAAATTGTGTCTCAATAACATGCACTCCTATTTCATTCATTTGACAAGGGTATCAAGGAAAAAAGTAGGATACACACACGTACGAGAATATAAGTTGATATATTTAAAGGGGATATGATGAGAAATAGGCTTACATATCTAGAGGGAGGTAACCCTTACACTAGGTCAACCTAGGGTTTCCATGACCCGTGATTGAGATAGAGGAAGGAAACCCTACTGAGAAGTTATTAGTTGGGTGTGGATAGGTATGGATCAAAAAGTAAGAGAAACATGTAATAATTGCAATAAAAGTAACTAAGGAGATGATATTTGATAAGAGTAATATGCCAACTAATAGCAAACATGCACAATACAAAGCTAACATAGCAAAATGAAGAAGAGGAAATGAAATCATCTATGCAATATGAAAAAGAAGGGTTAGAGCACTCACATGTACCTATAGGATGATCGTTGATGCATTTATCTCCCTTGAGAAGCAGCACACAAAGAGATAATCAATATTAGGTGGAGTGGGGGAAGATTATTCTTATCCTAGACTCACTATATGATGACCCAATAGTGTGAGCATTCATCCAAGAAGAAGATTGTCCAATGCAATCCAATTAAAATCTAATATAAACCAAAAGAAGAGGGAGAAGATGTGAATATGTGTAAAAGAGAAGAGAAAATGATAGTTCAAGTTATTAGATTCTAGTTCCTTATGAATGTCAAATGAGGTGAAGATACATAAAGAACGCCATCCACAGGCTATGGTGTAATCCATGGGAAAATATAAAATAGACAGCTATTGTGTCTGCCAAGGATGAAAAAATGAAACAATGTTTCATGAAAGGTAAAAGTAATGTGTTTTGGGTCATGAAAGAGGATGGAAAAGGTATAAGATGTTGGAATGCAAACAAGATATCATGAATATGATATGCATGAGACATAGGAGGATAAACATAACTAATGTAGGGAAAACTAAAGATGGGACTAAATAGTTACATGAATAACCCATAATGGTTACATGAATAATCATTCCCAATTCCTAGCAGGCCCCTTAAGGATCCCACTCAAGAAATTGATGCATTAGTGACCCTTATCTACACAAGGAAATTGTTAGTAACAAGTATGAAAGATGAAAAGTGAAAAATCAGGTGTATATAGTTATATGGCTATATAGTTTAATTATTTTAACTGTAATTTTATTTTGTATTCCCATATGGGTTTTGCTTCATTTTTTTACACCTGTATCACCAAATGTTTTTTTGTAACATATATTGTGTAATATCTATAAATATTGCAGCATTCTCACATTATAGATTGATTAATTTCATATCGATAAAATTATTAGACTTCCGTCTTTGTTCCTCGTTCACAGATATGAATGGAAAAGAGTAATTATCATGGTTATGGATAGAATCACCAATTATTCTATCTTTTTTGCCTTGTCATATTCATTTAAAGTGAGTACATATGCCATATATTGTATGGATATAATGCAGAAGATACATGGATTATAGTTAGTAATCGGGATCCTATATTCACAACATATTTGTGGACTGATTTAGTCTCATGTTTGAGTAAACAATTAACTCATAGTTCTTCACATCATCTTCAATTAGATGGAAAAAATTAGGCAATCAATAAATATTTTGATGGGTATCTGTGATTCTTTTCTTCAGATAAGAAAGAGAGATGCGTTATGTGGCTACCAAACATAAAATGGTGATATAGAACATTATTTCATACTTCATCATATATTTTCCCACTCTTGGCATTATACAGTTATTATCCACCATCCCTCACTTCCAAATTAAGGGTCCAACCTATAGTAAGAGAATTTGAAGATCACATTAAAGAGGTTCTATCTACCTTAAAGATAACCTAGTAATGACATAAAAATGAATGAAGCAATAAGTTGATCAATAACATAGTGAGAGAATATTTGAAGTTAGATTTTTTTTTGTACACTAGCAATCACATAAAAAATACCTTTGAAACAATAGAAAAAATATAACAAGATTTCACCCAAATACTATGGCCCTTATCAAGTGTTGCAAAAAATGGTAGTGTGGCATATAAACTTAAACTTCATTTATTAACCAAAATACATCCATTTTTCCATGTTTCCTTCTTGAATAAGTTCATTAGGTAGAAGGTGTCTTCTTAGTCAGTATTACTAGAGCTTGATAAGGAAGGACACATCATATTGGAACCTAAAGGAATCCTACAAATATACACTAATAAGATGGGGACAAGGTTAATCACTTGGTATATGATCAAATGGAGGAATTTGGACATTAAAGATCTGTAACATGGGAATATGGAGGATTCAAGAAGAAACATCCAAAGATTACCAACATTGGGGACATTGTTTCTTTGAAAGTGAGGGGCATGTTACCCCCTCAACACGAAGTCATATATAAGGATACAAGTAGCTGACATGTTGTTAACATAATCTCTTATCATGTCATATTAGATAAAATTTATGTTTATTTATGCTCAATAGGTCAACCTAAGTGCATTTCGTAACATAGTCGTATATATATAGGAGTTAGAGATTAGTAGATTATCATCATATTGAGAATTTGAGTCTTATTGTATGGTTTGGAGGTGACCCCCTCAAATTGGTTATAAGCACCCTATTTTACATGGTGCGGGAGTTAAAATTCCTACTTATGATGATGATGATCTAAAAAAACATGATGAGATGTTTTAATCATCTTAGAACCCTTTCTTAAAATCCTCCTATCCCTTCAACCATTTCTTATCCCTTTTTTGGCTCTCTCATACCTGTCTCGGCCTTTATCTCTTTTGTTCATCCTCATAATTTTTAAACCATTCTTAGATGTAACCACCTTGTTGTGGAGGTTATGTAACCACTGTGGTGTATTAGTCCCTCACCATGGAGGTTATGAAACCACCACATTAGTTTAGTTATATTTTCTAGGGGTTACATAAACCACTACGGTTGTTTCGTAACCACTTCTTGTAGGAACTAGCAGTTCCATCACAAGTCAAAATCTAGTCAAACTTTTAGTTCTACTTTGTGAATTTTTATCCCTTTTAAGCCCAAATGTGTGTTTTCATTGTTTTTGGCATCCAACTAACTCCAATTACCCTCTAAAACTAGATTTTTCTCCCTAGGTAATTGAATCTAAGCCATAGATTAAATTTTTATCTTGAGTTATGATTAGAAAACACTTAACTCTTCCCATTAGGTTAGGTTGTATGCTCATTTGCTACCTACCTAGAATTTTGAGAATTCTTGAGAGATATGTGTTGTTGTGTCATCATGCATCAAAGAAATAATGATATCAAGCATTTAAAGGGACATGTTTCTAGTACAGTGTAATATGAAGACTATTGAGTTACCATTTTCATTAAAAAGAGAACACAAGGGCTACCAGACAAGGCTTCTACCTCCCCTTAAGCCAACCTCAGGTTAGTTGTTCTTCCTCATAATTATATCAAGCTCCATCATTTTCCCACTGAATTGCAACAACCACAACATGTTCTAATAACTCACTTGGAGTAGTCTACCGAGGGAATAATTGTAAGAAAACTTCATCTCAATTACAAGAGAGAGGTTGGATCTATTTTATTTGTTTTATTTCAAATATTATATTGATTTAAATGCTTAATTAGTAATTAAAAACCTAACAAAAGATACCAAAAAATAAGATAATTAGATTATATTTGTTTCATTAAAATTTTAATTGACTAATTAGATTAGAATCTCCAAACCAATTTTCTCTAGGACCTTCCATCTTGGGGATTAAGTTCTTGGTTAATATTTGTGAATTTATCTCTTTGTTCTTAGATCTAGGTAAGCTTTGGAAATACAATGAAACCCAGAAAACAAGCATATAGTTGTTAGTTATTTACATTTGTAAACTTGTATTTAATTTGTTAGATTAGAAAAATTTCAGCCATAAAATAGATTAGTTTCATATTAGAATTTAGATCCTAGGTTTTATAACTTGCACCATTCAAATAATGTAAGGTTGTTATATCTACACTTTGGTATCCCTAGAAGCATTAATACTTTCATTTCAAAGCATTGTAGAGGTCTTAATTTAGATAAAAACATAAATTCATTATAATTTTTTATTTTTTCGTTTCACATGTTCATTGCATCTTAAAAAATTCAAAAACACTAATAATATTGTTCCTTTAAAATAACATTGAAACAAGTGAAGTAAACTAGAAAAATAGTTAACAAAATATACACAAAATAATCATATTTTTTAATCCCAACACATTTACAAAAATTAATTTGTTTCTTAATTATACATTTAAACATATCTTAAGAAAATTTCACAAAATTTACATCAAACATGCATGAACAACAAATTAAAAACTAATATTTATCATTCTTACATGACTTTTGTGGACATAAACAAGCTGAGAAACACTCTCACTTGACCTTAAAAACAAACAAATTACATAAATGAATCATTTCAAGAGAAATAACCATAAAATATAAATTTAGGAAGATTGTTAATCCACATGACAATGAATGATACTTCAACACAAATGAGCCTACAAGACATTCCCAAGTCTCCAGTCCTAGCTCTGAAATATTTTGAGATAACATAACATCACAGACTTTCTTAGTGTTTTAATATCAATCATAGAAATCACTAAAAAATGATTATCTACCCTTGTCTTTATATGAATTTGGATAGCCAAAAAATCTTAGGAATATTTGAACACTTTCCTTTCATCCCATTACTGCTTAAACCTCAAAACCTACAAGACAACATTCTATCTGAGCTTAGACAAGAAGTATTTCACTCCTCGTACCATCTCCTACAAAAATAATTCCACATTTAGTTGTCCTTGATAGTGAATCCACACAGGAAAATAATCACATTTGATACCTCATTAGATGTGTATTTCCATTATAGGTTCAAGTCTCTCTAAGCTCATCCATTACCCATTACCGTCTTCCATATGAGCTTTTCTAACTAGGGATTTCTTACCTCTAGCGACCATTTTACTTGACTAACACAATCAAATATCCCTTAATTTACTGAACAATAATTATACCTATGGTTCCATGTCACCATCATCCTTGACATCACCATACATTGTGACCAAGTTCATACTAGTATTGCCATCCTTGATGAGTAATTTTTTCTTTCCTGATAGTACATGTAGACTTTCTCTTTCATCTTGTACAGGTTATCATCTCCATTTTCTTCATCATATCTACATCATCCATATCCCTAGAAAAAAAACATCTCATCATCTTATATGATGAGTACCCCATCTCATACTCATGGGGATTCAAGTGCACACAAATCGTGGCAATGATTTTTGATGTGTATGAATTTGGTGAACCATATGTGAAGGACTAGTTTCTTCTCACTTATATTTTATTTATTTCTATCAGTCAGCCTTCTCCTTATCCTATTATTTTGTGGGAATTTATACACCCTTTGAATATGTAAGGATATGACCATACAATACCCATTTTAGGCCACGAGGCTTACCATGGTCGTATGAATTCCTAACAATCACCTTCTTTATCTAGTTAGGCCAATAACTATTCCCATAATTCATATTTATCATATGTATCCTTGATTCAATCCCCAAATGTTTCTTCTAGTATAATGATCAAAGAGATTTGTCACCTGTCATCCTCTCAAGACTCTCTAGTCGTGCCTTTTAACTCCAACAACATGACATTTACTAGAAAACAAGGTCTCTACCCATGAGTCTTAAATAGGCCATATATTATTATGTAATATGAATTCATGCCATCCTACTTATGACCCAATGACATCCTCTTAGCATGGTCTGATCAAAGAGATGATCGACTCCGAATCATAGATGATTCATGAGATAAAATGTAAGCATACAAGGATACTCTTCTTCAAAAAAATGTTTCTTCCATTCAAATAAGACCAAAAATCACACCCCAAAGAGGAGAGATGATGAACAAACAATTTATTATAGGATATCATCCTCCCCTTACATAGAAAAATTTAAAATCCAGTGTTTGGCTAGATAGTATATCAAGAAACCTCATTTCCACCCTCATAAAATGGATCCAAGAATTAGAAAATACATTACATTCCCAAGATGTAGAGTCACCAGTTCAATATGTCATACAAGGTGTTAAAAAGTCTAAATATGTCCAACCTATGTAATAATGGTCACAATAAAAAACTCTGGCCAATTATACGATGAAATCCAACCTAGTAGATCTCCTCACAAGTGCTAATATTCTTAGTGTGAGTGTATCTTCATTATACAATTTTCACACATACACTTTAGACAACATTACCTATAATTTTGTGTCGTTGAATTTACAAAATCCTAAAAAATACAAAATCACCAATCTAGGTTCATGTCACAAAGCCACACTCAACCATAATCATATCAAAGCAATCTAAAGCTTATGCTCAGCCTTTCCAATATTTCCCTCAACTAAAGCAAATGATTTTACAAGCCATTCCAAAAAAAACTGCTGCTTCACCCACGGGTCATACTCCACCCTATTTTCATCTATATTATAAATCCAATCATTATGATAACTTCTTCCCCGCATTCTACATGTCAAAAACTTCTAACAAAATTTTTGTTTCAAATCCTTCTTTTTTTGTTCACTTCCAATCATCACAAAAAATTATGGACATGATAGGTATTCTTACCATTGATTTTGTCACATTTGGAACCTATTGTAGACACCTAAAATTGGTTATCCAATTTAGTGTCCCCCATGCGCATTTGTCTTCTCGGGTAACCTGGGGCACATTTACATCACCACTTCTCCCTTAGGGTATTATTTAATATTTGATTTAAAACATCTATCCTAAGTTTATTTCACCCCATTATGTGTTAGCCATAGATAATTAAATATTAACTATTTAATTATATTTTTTACATAACCACTTATCTACCCCATATCAATTCCTAACCTCCCATATCTATTTTATCCATCTATCCCCCCTACTTATCCTCCTCCCAAACTAAGCAGCGGGATATTTCCAGTATGTGAGGTGGAAGGAGCACTTCATATTTCCAAAAATCATCCCTTTTGGCCATTTCAGGAGTCTGTTCCCTGATCGGTGCCAACTGGTACTCGGTCGACGCCGATTTTTTAGAGCGGTGCCAATTTCATCTCGGTCGGCGCCGATTACAAATACAGGGCCAGAATTCAGTTCTGGTTAGACAGAAAGAATGACAAAGAGTTTTGAACATCAAGTCTGAGCATTATCTATCAAGTGAGAGTGAATCCTATCCAAATCTATCCCTGAGAGGAGTACCGTTAATCTGTTCCTACCACATTGACATCATGAGCCTCCATCGATCTCTTGGTGAGTCTATTCCTATATCTAGCACATGTGGAGCCTTGTCAATATCCCTATGGCTCTTGCAAATCCAGTGGAGATCGACGATCTAGCTTCCACTGTCTATTTCTCAATCTTCCTGTAATTTTCCCCAAGTTGACGTCGATTGTACCCATTCGACGCCACTTCTCTCTAGTCAACGCCAACCTATCTCAGTCGACGTGGACTCTTCTCAGTCAACATCAATTTTCCTAATCGACGCCGATTTTCCTACGGACAGGTAAAATAATTCAGGGACCAAAAATTCAGCATTGTTTTCACACTTTCCCTTTTTTATTGGTTTTTGTCTGCTGTTTACTTTTCTGTATGTCATTTTTAATCAAAATATAGACATTTACTTACACCTTTTATCATGTATGCTTCTTTCCTTAATTGAAAATGTGGACTGACATCTGCCGATGGAGCTTATCGCTTCCCGAACCCGCTTTTCGGGTAGTCCACCCAAATATCTTTTAATGTGGTCTTTTTTTGTCAAGCATCTATGTCTCGCAGGTTTATTGGATATACTTTGTAGGATCGCTCGTGTGCGCCCATCTTGTCTACATCAGCTTTATTTTCCATCTACATATTTAGATCTTGTCTTATCTATCAGGTATCGATTTCATTTGAGTTTTTTAGGGTTTTTGTATTTAGTTTGGTACATTAACTATGACAGGTAACAAGCGCAGAAATTCTTGATCTACATTCTAGCATGCCCGGTGGGATCCAACCAAAGTCCCTTATTGGTAAGTTCATTTCTTTTCCAGTTTTGAGCTTTTGTTCTATTTCTTCCCTATTTTTCGTCAGTTCTCCGTAGCATTTCCTTCCTTCATGTTGGTCTTGCTTCTTTCACTTATAATTTGGAAGGTTAAAGTTTCTTCTTTCTTACAAAACTAAATTCCAATTCCTATTTCGAAGATCAATAAATCTTTCATTTGGTTTCAAAATTGCATTCTTGATCCGTCTTCTTTTTGCAAAATTATTATTTTATTGAAAGTTTTCTAGTTCTTTAAATAGAAATTTTCATTTTACTATCATCTGGGTATATCTTTCTGGATTTATTGGGTGTTTTCTTAACCTTTTCTTGCAGAGCACATTGCTTATTCATGGGATTGTTTGAGGGGAAGATCTCAACAACGCACTTTTTGAAGTTCACACACCTTGAAGAGCTAAATCTATAGGTATTCCTCTTTTACGGTGTTTTCTCCTCTTTAAGAACTTAAAAAGAACTTGTTTGTTTGTTTTCTATCACATTCAAACATTTCAATTTTGGCGCTTAAAAAGAATTTAATTACATCTGGGAAAGAATTTGTTTGACTTGTCTTCATTGAAATCCAACACTTCATTCTTAGTGCTTAAAAAGAACTTTTCCTTTGTCATTTCTGTTGTATGCTATTCATCTAGTTTTCTAAATAGGTTGGAAAAATTAATCAAAATCGGTAGTGACACTATTTGATTTTTATTTTTCACCCTTGCACACAAAGAAAAAATCACTAGGTATAAAGCATCAAAACAAAAATTCCTCCCATGGCCTCGCCTACTTGGAAGTGACATCCAAGAGGAAGAGCCTATGCGGTACTCAAGCCGCACTATAAATTCATGGAATTTCTGGTATATATTGGCAAAGCACCCGACTCCCTTATCGCAGCAGTGTGTGAAGTGCGCGGGTAGGCCCCTATATCAAGCCACGTACTGGTCTTTTACTGAAGTGCCTTCGGGACTCCTCACCAAAACATTCCCCAAACCATCCTTAGTTTGGCTATCTAAGTAGTTCCTATTCTAAACAACCTTCCCTAATATTTTCTTTCTTAAAAGAAGGAAAACTTAAAAGAGATAATCACCTACACTGCTTGAATTATCTGTGCATTAGTTAGGTCAATCTTCTTTTTTTTCTATATTTTTTCTTGTTTATGACGGTCATCACTCGGTTGCAATCTAGAAGAATGGCTCAACTGGCCCCTTCTTCCTCCGAGATCACCACTAGTGTGGATGTTTCGGCACCCCTCAGGTCTTCCTCAGGACCGATATTAGTTGCTTCCCTGTCTTGGTCATATAATCCTTTTTATCAGCCTAAAGCAATCCCATCACGTCCAGGTTCCCCTAGTCCTTCAGAATATCATCTACTTTTGACATAGAGTATGTTCCTCACAGGAATCCTGATTTCAGGTGCTCCTTGATCACAATCTGGTAGCCCTTATGGACTATCTAGTACATAAGTCCATTTAAAAATATGACCAGGGACCACCAATTCAGCAAGTTTATGATTATCCTCGTGAACCATCTCAGGATTTTGTAGAACAGTTAGAATCCTTTTTCTCACCTCGAACCACGGAAGAGGGTGGCACACCTGTACCTCCTTTTTCTCTTCCACCGACCATGTCGACTAGTTCTCAAATAGTCTTGCCTATTCCTAATGCCATAGCTACCTCACCTTTTCCACAACCTACTTCTGAGAAGTCCTCTTCTCTAGCTATAATGGGTGCACCTGCACACCCACAGATTACTGTTAATTCTTCTATGCCATCCATTGCATCCCAGGGTCAGTACCTCTTTATGAATCAACCCCCTTCTACGAGTAAGTTGGTTCCTACTTCTCATCCTCCAGTTGGTCTTTCTTCCAATGCTCCAACAACTGTGACCTTCACCCATCCTCTAGCGTCGGTGCCCTTAATAACCAATCCAGAATTCAAAAGCCTCATTCAAACCTTGTTCCCCACCATGTCTAATCAAATCAATACCCATGTTCCTCAATCCATTCTGATTCAGTCGACAAGTGTAGGAGCCCACCAATCACAGGCTCTGGCTTTCATTTAACCACCTTTTTCTCAACCACTTGTCATCTCATAGCCTGTTTATACACATGATCCTTCACAACAAATACCTCACCAGGTGTCACCTAGAACACCTGGTTATTCCTCTTATCATCCTGTTAATCAACAGATGAATCCCCCATTGACGCCTCAACAAAATCCACCATTCACTTCTTATGTAGGACATATCAGTATGCCTCCTCAATCTGACGTGGTCCAAATTCTTTTCAAGAAAATCACAGACTTAGAAGCCTCCACCAAAGGGGCTTATCCTTCATACTCTTTTGAAGAAGTGTGTAATGAACCCATTCATCCATCAGTGGCTTTTAAGCCTTATCCTCCCTAATGGGAACTTCCTAAGTTCTCAAAATTTCATATTCGGGAGGATCCTCAACAGTACCTGCGAGCATTCAAACACGCTTGCTACCTGATAGTCCAGGATCAGGATCTTATGCTCCGTACCTTTCCTATGTCTCTAGCGGGGCCTACTTTAGACTAGTACAATAAAATTCCTCAACATTCCTTGTTTTCTTTCTCTCAATTGGCCTAGATGTTTGTTGAAAACTTTTCAATAAACATCGCACATAAGATCTCGATTATAGATCTTTATAACATTCGTCAATTTGATGATGAGTCTATTGCAAACTTTGTCGCTCATTAAAGAGGGATAATAAACCAATTGTCTTTCTCCCTTCCTCAATCTCAACAGGTCAAGTTGTTTACTTGATCTTGTGCTAATCACATTTCTTCCACTTTACGGATCCAAAATTTTCATACATTTGAAGAAGCCTTTACAATGGCACGTAAACTTGAGTCTCGCGCCATTGAATAAGGGAAGTTAAAACTTCGCTCTAAATCTAAACCAGATTTTTCTCAATTTACAAAATAAAACCCTTCCACTTCTAAAGACAAGAATCAGGGATACACTAACACTATCATATTAAAAACACCACGGGCCGATAACACTTATAATCAAACACCACAGAGAGACTCCTCATCTTCTCGAAAAGGACCCTTGTCATCTAGATCTTTTACTTTGTTGGGGGAACCATATGCTTCTATCTTAGAAAAAATGTTGGAAGTTCACATGATCGAACTTCCCCCTATTAGAAATTTTGATGAAAACCAAGAACGTCCATTCTGGTATAGGGAAAATGACTTCTATCATTATCATAGAACCAAAGGCCATGACATTGATCGATGCCAGACCATCAAAAATCTTCTCCAGAAATTCATTGATAAAGGCGAGCTCATTCTGGATAACCCAAATGCTCCCCCAAATCAGGCGCTTAATGTTTTTAAATAACCTTTTCCCAATCATTCCCCAAACCATGATGCTTCAGAGTCTCAAAAACCAAACACTCATACTATCAGCTTCATTTCTACTGAAGAATCTTCTTCTAAAACTAAGCCATCTACAAACACATCTACTGAATCAGAACCTCCTGCCGCTCCACTAATCGCTGGGATTCCACCATCTTCAGATACCCTGTCTTTGAATATTCCCACATTGTTAGATACAAATTCATCTCCCTCTGCCTCTTTATCTGATCTTCCATCTATACCCGAGACAGTTTCATCCTCATCTGTCTCATCGTCAGATATTCTTTTGATGCTCGAGGTAATTACATCTCTTCGAGTTTCCACCGCGAATACATCTACTTCTATTTCTCCCATTTTTGCTACGAATATGCCATTGGTAAACATACCTATAGTTGTACCAACTTCAACAAAAGCGTCTTCAATTTTGACCCTTCTCGTTTCCTTTCCCACAGTAGTTACAACCACAATTACTATACCAGAAGTACCTCCCTCTCAAGGAACTGCTTCTTCAGCATCCACTTCTTCCATCGCTGATACTATTTTGCCTATTAAGGAAAAATTCTAAAAGAAATAGCGTTGGCACCTACACTTTCAGTTCCTAGACTTAAACCAAGAAAACTAAAGTCTAACATTACATCATCAGCACCTCCTCCTCTCCTTCCCCTGAAAATGCTACAAATACCTTATGCGGTTGAAGTTGTCACCATCCCTAAAAAAGGAAAACCCATATTTCAGACTATTAAGACTCTTGGTGCTTTCCCTCAAAAATATCTCTCTACGCCTCATAAAAGATTGGATTTATCAACTGGGAAGGCATCTTCTTCTATAATACCATTGGAACCATCATATTCTTCTTCTATAACACCTTCTTCGCTGGTGCCTTGTAAAGTGAATTTACGTACTAGAAAGACATCACCTCTTTTATCAGGACCATCATCTTCATCACCAAAAGCCAAGGCACCCTTTTGTTCCTCCAGTCAGGCCTATTTTGGGAGCTCCTCCCTCATCTAAATCGGCATTATCTAAATCATCATCTGTTTCAAACCAAGCAACCTTCTTTATCTCTGAAGACTACAACGCCTGTCACCTCTTCGTTTTCTTCAAAATCTATTTTAAGGAGCTCCTCTTCCACTGAAATAAATCTTTCCTCACTTACTTCCATCCCATGCACCCAAGGTTGCTCCTCCCAATGTCTAAAAAAGTAAAACAATCCCTAAAAAGACTGTCAAACCAGACATGCAAGTTCTTTTACCTCGACAGTCTGTTGAGTTAAAAGAGGCACCTTCGTCATCTCTGTCCTCATCTTTGTCTACCGGATTCTATACCGAGATTCTCCACCAACTTATCCAGTCTTCATCCATATCCCTTCCCTTTGATCATAACCCTATAATCCTAAATGATTAAAAAATTCCTGGTTCAACTCTGATTTGATTTGTGCTTATCATTGCACTCCAGAACATGACACCGAGGGATGTAAAGCCCTTCAATCTGTCGTTAACAGTATTTTAGAATAAAGTGATCTTCTGCTGGAAGAAGAGGAGGAACAAGTATCTCTTATCATCTCAAACCACATCTGAGCCTTGACAATCTACTCAGGCCTCTAGTTCTATTATTTCCACACCGGATGGTCTTCCACCTTCTCAAATCGACACAATTCATATCGCCACTAGAACACAACAATATGATAATTTATCATCATCTACATCTTGGCCACGGGTTTTCATTTTTGCAGCCCCCTGAAGGAATTCCTCCTTACACATTAGCCTTGACACCTAGGGTCTCTATTCGTGCTTCACCTCAGGCTCAGATTACCATGTTAGTAGAGGAGAGTGTTATGAAAACAACTTACTCATGCTCTAATCAAAATTTCTATTTTTGACCTCATTCAATCATCTCTATAGCATCACCTGGCTTTGATTGATAATCTACATTGTATCACAGTGAATTTAGATGAGCCCTGACCTTTCGAGATGATTGTTGGATTGAATAAACCCTCCAACCACCATTTCCTTTGAAGATTCAGAAAATTCCTTCTCTTTCTTATGAGGATTTGGAGGCTTCCCTCTTTATCATAGTTCAAATCAACAACACTACATTAAAACGCACTATGATTGACAATGGTGCTGCACTCAATGTCATTTCCCTCGCACACATTCGAGTAACTTAAGTTAGCAAAGAACGTAGTGTCACCCCCACCTTTCACCCTTTGATCATTTAACAATCAGCTGGCAGTTACTTTAGGAACTTTGGTCTTGCCCATTCAAGTAGGTAAGAAGCTACTTCACGAACTCTTTTACATTGTTGAAGGGAAATTCCACTACAATATGATCCTTCCGACACTCCTAGATTCGTGTAATGCATTACATCCCATCAACCCTCCATCGATGCTTAAAATATTAGTATGAAGGAAAAAATCTATACTCATCCAGGAGATCCTTTTCCTTCTGCACAATGTGACATGAACACAGGGTCTTCCCCTCTAAAGGAGAATGCTTGTTCTCCCTGATGAGGCTTCATCCTCTTCCATAACTACAACAAAAACTACCAAATTTACAAAATCTAGAAGAAACATTGCAGCATTTATCACTAGGAGAGAGCTTCCTCTTCTTTCTTTCGACACCCCCACCTCAAACCTAATGAGTATGGTAGACCAGACAAACAACTTAAATATCAGCCAAGTCTTGGTCACATCATCACCATTGGTCTGCCCAATCAATAAACTAACTTCATTTACGGTGGTCTTGATACACCTCACTATCACCTAGATTCTCTTCCTAGGGCCAAACCCTATTCAGCAAGGTTTGATTGTCTAGAGAATCCCATGTTTGCAAAAACTTATTTATATCGATGTGCGTGGAAGGGTTTTGGCCTAGGAAAGTATGAACATGGTGTGCATGACCTCGTGCATCCATTCCAACTCTCAAACCACATCAAAAGTTTGGTTTAGGATTTAAACCTCTTTCAAAAGACACCATCACTATTCTCGATGAGCCTCTTCCCATTAAGGAACCATCTTCTCCCACTAGGTTAGGAAGCATCATTTGATGTGGATCGACACCATTTCCATCCCGTCTAACTTTTTTTTTAGTCAATACCATTTCCTTAGGGCCGTTGACCCTATAAAACTACTAACAAATCCACTTTCATACCATTAGTCTTCCCTAAAATAGTTGGAGATGACTCTCCTACTATCAACACTATCCACTATGCAGATGATGATTCTGTCCTCACCTATCTAGGGGTAGAGGATTCCTATCTTCCTAAAATCATTCCTTCTGACACATCTACGCTTCTTAATGAAGCTACTGTCGACCTTAATATAGGGACTTCTAAAGACCCTCGCATCATTAAGGTCGGCCAATCTCTTAATCCACAGGAATTATGAGACCTTACACCACTTTTATTTCTAACCATCATCAAGCCTTTTCTTGGTCATATGAGGATATGCCAAGACTCGATCCCCGATAATCGTGGTCCACAATATCGTTAATCTTCCCGACATACAAGTCGGTTAAGAAAAAATTTGCATAAAATGCATCCTCGAGTAACCCTTCTTGTTAAAGAAGAGTTGTAACATTTACATTATACTAAATTCATCCAACCCATTGATTATCCAAAAAGGGTTTCAAACATAGTACCAGTAAACAAAGCTACTGGGAAGATTCAAAATTTGTACCGACTTCTAGGATCTTAATCTTACTTGTCCAAAAGATGATTTTCCTCTACCTAATATCGACCAACTCATGGATTTAATGGTAGGTCACAAGATGCTTTCTCTTATGGATGGTTTCTTCTAGGTATAATCAAATTCTCATCACACTAGAGGACCAACATAAGACTTCCTTCATAACTCCTTGGGGAACTTTTTGTTATCGTGTCATGCCTTTCGGTCTTAAGAACGCAGGAGCAACCTATCAGCGAGCAATGACCTACATCTTCCATGATCTCTTACACAAAATTGTGGAAGATTACATTGATGATATCCTCAGTAAATCCAAATGCCATCAGGAACATCTTTTCACTCTTGCACCTCTCTTTGAGAGGATCATTCACTTTTGTCTTCACCTAAATCCATCTAAGTGTGTGTTTGGCGTTCTAATTGGTAAACTCTTAGGCTTTATCATTTCTATTAGGGGTATTGAAGTGGACCCCGCAAAAATAAAAGCTATCCTTGAGATGCCTCCCCCTTCTAACTTAAAGAAACTCTGTGGTCTTCAAGGACGCCTTCAATCAGTACATCATTTTATCTCGCAACTATCGGACCGTTGTCAACCTTTTCTTCACCTCCTCCGTAAGAATGTTCATTTTGAATGGGATGAGTGTTGCCAAAAGTCCTTTGATGATCTCAAAGCTTATCTTCTTTCTCCACATGTGCTTACACCTCCACGTGAGGGGGAGCCATTCTATCTTTATATTTCTGTGATTGACCATGCTTTGGGAGCCATGATCTCACATCGAGATGCTAACGGTAAGGAACAGGCCATCTATTACATCATTCGCACTCTCCATGAATATGAAACATGTTATTCTGAAGCTGAAAAGCTGTGTTGTGCTCTCTTCTTTGAAACTTCTAAGCTTTGTCACTACCTCATCAATCACAAAACTTACATTGTCACTAGTGTCAATCCACTCAAGACAATGCATGTGAAGCCTTATCACAATGATCGTATAACTCGTTGGCTCATGCTCATGACAGAATTTGATCTCGAATTTATTCCACAAAAATCTATCAAGGGTGAGGTCATTACAGATCAATTAGCTGATGCTCCTCTTCCAGACACTCAAGTCCCCCTTGCTCAATTCCCCGATGAATATATCTAACAAATTCATTTTGGTCTTTCTCCATTTAAAGTAAAACTCTTCTTTGATGGATCCAAATGCCAGCAAGGGGGAGGTGCACGTTTTCGTTATGATTCCTCCTTGGGGTACACCTATCCCAGTCGCACACAAACTTAACTTTGAGTGTACCAATAATATGGCTGAATATGAAGCTCTTGTTTTAGGTCTTCGAAAATCCATTAATCTTGGCACCCACCATATCAACATCTTTGGTGACTCTAAAACTCATCATTAATCAAGTCACAGGTGTCTATCAATGTAAAAATGATATCATACAAAAATATCATGATATCATTCTCTTTCAACTCCAATATTTTGATAAATTCACTATCCAATCTATTCCTTGTACTCTGAATCGATTCGCAAATACAATGGCTTCATTAGCCTCACTTATTCCACCTTTTACCGAAGACTCGCGACTCTATGTGGTTGTGTAGTGATTAGATCAACCATCTCATGTCAGGAAACTAACTTCAATCAATGTCATCACAACCAATACTCAAGATGAGTGGTATCAACGCATTGTTGATTATCTATCTCATTTAGTGCTTCCTCCAGATCTGACTTCCAATGGTAGAATATCTTTTATCCTACGCACTAATCGCTATACTATTCTAGGTGGAGTCCTCTACAAACGCAACTTTGATGGTATTTTGCTTTAGTGCCTCAAAACCTCTGAATCATCTAAAGCTATCTAGGAAGTCCATGATGGTATCTGTGGTGGACATTTTAGTGGCTTGGCCATAGCTAAACACATCTTACATTTAGGCTACTGTTGGCCTTCTCTTAATCGATATTTTTGTGAATACACTAAGAAATGTGTCAAGTGTCAACAACATTCCAATCTCACACATATCCCCAGTCAGGCTTTGTAACTTGCAGCAGATTTGTGGCCTTTTTCATAATGGGGTCTTGATCTCATTGGTCTCATCAATCTCCACTCTTCACAGCGTCATCATTCTATCATTACTGCCACAAAATACTTTACTAAGTGGGTGGAAGCTATTCCTCTTTCATCGACCAAAGTGAAACCCATAGTTGATTTTGTCTATCAACACATCATTTGTCGCTTTGGTGTTCCACACAAACTCATCACAGAAAATGGTAAATCTTTCAAAAACATTGATTTGTAGAACCTCTGTGACGATTTCAATATCAAACTCAGCTTTTCTTCTCCATTCTATCCCCAAGCTAACAGCCAGGCTGATGCTTCCAATAAAACTTTGCATAATATCCTCACAAAGGTAACTAGTCGAGCTAGTAGGAATTGGCATTTACATATCCCTTTTGCTCTCTGGGCTTATCAGACTAGCATTCATACTCCTACAGGTGCTACTCCCTTCTCTCTTGTCTATGGGTCAAAGGTTGTTCTTCCTTTGGAATTCCAGATCCCATCTCTTCGTGTTTCTCTCAGATAATTTGTTTCTGATGAAGACTATCATCAAAATCATCTAGTGCAGCTTGAGTTACTAGAATGAGCGGCGTCTTAATGCTCTTGAGCATGTCAAATGTGCTTATAACAAGAATTTGCAACACCATGACTTCAAAGTTGGTGATCTTGTTCTTAAAGAAAACCAAAATATCACTACAACTAGAACGGAGTCAGCATGGTAAGTTTGCTCCTAACTGGATGGGTCCGTATGTAGTCACTCATAAATATGGGTCTATGGCTTATCGTCTATCTTCCATGGATGGTTGTACCAGAAATGGAAACCTCTTAATGCCTTGCATCTAAAGCCCTTCTACTGTTAAAATCTATTTTACATGATTTTAGTTCACAAAGATAGATATTTCATCCATCTAACAACCAGTCATATATTTGTCATGGTGATTCGGAACTATGTGGTTCTCCACATTATGTCTTTTCTACCTTAAATATTAGAGTATTCGCGGCTCTACTCATGGCATTTTCTTCTTATGGATATGTTCCTCCCTCCTAGTAGGGACACCGTTAAATCAAATTCTTAATTTCGTCCCAAGGTATCTATCTTAATCAAATCTACTCGGGGGCAGCGAGTACGTGTTTTTTTATACATTTTCTTCCTCTCTATCTGATCTAGTCTGGGTCTACACCTCAGCTTCTTAAAAAAAAAAAGGTGCTATTCTAAAAATTCCAAAAGATAGAATAATCCCCTCGAAGGACATCTATCTATGCATTTTTCAAAATGAATCAAAAGATATAGACCATGCCCTTGAAGGATGGCTACAATTCGAAATACATACCATTCCCCTTGAAGGATGACTGTTTGTTTGCTTCTTAGCATCATTGAAAGACTTCCCGTATCGATCAGTCTTTCCATATCTAACAAACTTCTCACATTGATCAGTTTTGCTCTTCTATCAAAACAAAAAGCTGAGACATAAGACCTTTTGTTGATCATATGGAGAACCCTATTTTCCCAATGGGAGCATGTATTCTATCCTTTGTAAAATTTTGACAAGATAAATACTTGCTTCTCCTTCCATTTACCTTCTAGATCTGGTTTGCGACTAGCTAGTGTCAGGTTTATTTTAACCTCATATATGGCCTTGCATGCATGATCTTTTGGTTTCCTATCAAATTCTCTATTTTATGGTCGGTTAGGGGCCTATTTTATCATTCTTTTTTCTTATCTAGGTGTATTTCCTTTATTTCTAATCAAGGTCATTTCATTATGTTTTTTGCATCTCACAGAGAGTATTTCCCATTTAATTGTTATTCATCCAATTAAATTGACATTTAACATGTTAATTTAGTCAAAATCTATCATCTATCTATATTCATCTTATCTACTTTGTCCAAAAAAACATATCAAAGCATGTATTGCAAACACATGTGGTTCTACCTATCTATTTTTCATCAAAATTAAATTAACATCTTAAACATATCAAATTCTATCAATCACATCTATCCATCTATCCATCAAATCATCTAAAAACTTGTACATCCAAGTTTACACTACATCTATCTATATCTATTTTTCATCAAATTTAAATCCACATATCAATCACATCAAATCACATCACATCTATCTATCCTCTATGTCTATGTCCATCAAATCACATCTATTTTTCCTCTATCAGCATATGTCTATATCCATCACAATTACGCTACATCTATCCATATCTATTAAAATTAAAAGCATGAGTACAATCATATGACACCAGAAAATGGTGAATCCTATATATATACATGAGTTTCTGTACAAAAAAGAATGGATCAATTTCAATCAAGCCATTTATATCATACATAAAAAATTCCTTCAAATCGAGGCTACATCATTCTATCGATACAAAAATATAACACATCTATATCGTGAAATCTAATAGGTGGAAGACACTATCTCCTCCACCCTCCTCTGGTCCAGGCTGTCTCTCCTAGCCACTGCCTATCAAGCTAGAAGCACCTGCTGTTGGGGGGCCCTGCTGCCACCTTGGTCTCTCCCAGTGCTCCCTCCCTCTGATGCACCACTAGCTGCAACCTGTCATTGATCTCCTCCTTACACTGTAACGAGGCACATCAGGGGAATGTTGTGCTAGGGGCATCCTCGCAGTATCTCACCTCAGCAAGGAGAGACTGATAAGTACTTAGGCTCACTGTACTAGGTGCTCGTAATGTCATTGCTAGTGCTGGTGGTGGTGGCCCTCCTACAGTTGTACCCTGTGTCCCAAACTCTGACATAGTGCCTGTCTTCACCATATTTGGCCCTGAGGGCCTCTCTATGCCGATGGTAGTGATCCCTTTACTGGATCATTGTATCTCACTCTTGACGAGTCTGTGTGTCCTCTCCAGTATCAGGGCATCCCTCTCCTCTGTCAGAGCTCTAATCTCCTCAAGGGAAACCTGGTGTGTCTGCACCCAGGGTGGCATGCTCTCCCCTCTAGCCTCTCCAGCACTGTGGTTATATCCTCCTTGTCGATGTCTATAGATGCGGGCAGGTGTCATGGTAACTCTGTCGAATACCATGCCGCATAGCCATCATCCACTCCAACATCATTATCACTATCTGTGGAAGGTGGGGCCTCCCTCAATGGATCTACTGGGATCAAAAATCGATAGATCAGTCTATCTATTATTTCTCCTATATGGCCTATAGGTGGTCGGCACTGTCTACACTAGGCCGAACTACCTCAATACTTATATAAACGAGACGCACTCCCCCACATATATGGCCTGTGGCCCCTAACCACCCCTACTCCGTCTCAATCCCACCAGGTGAGCCTCCTGAATGGCTCATATCAGATAGACCCAATATGGTCTCTAAATGACCTACTCTAGTGTCAGCATCTTGAAACACTTAGCATACCCACTCCGTAGATATATTTTTATCTCCTGGGGCCATGTCAGCTTGCCATCACTGAAATCCATAATCAATGGCCCCCACACTGCTGCTAGGCATCCATGGAAGCCCAGATGGCCTGATCACTGCTATGTGTTCATATGCCCAGCAATGGAGTACAAAACTAACATCGATGTATGTCCTCCTACTGGTGGTGTACATCCATGCCTCATAATATATTTGAGCTAACAGGGGCATCGGAAAATGTGAACACCTATCTGAACTGTAGGATGCAACAAACACAGTCTAGTAATAACAAGGGAAACCTCCCACCTCCTGAATCTGGCAGAGTAAAATAGGAGATCGCCATCTAAATCAGTACTATCTGTCTGCTCCTAGCATCATCCTGTCTGTACTGAGAGGCTATTCTCACCACCCCTAGACACTATCTCTGAATCATCCACCCCTGTCCCCATATAATCTTCTGAGGGCCCTGTGCTGCTGCTCTCGTGGGGTAATCTCAATTGGGTCCCTAGTGATCGACAGCCTCAAGATCCTATATATATCATCATGGGTGATGGTCATCTCACCCGTCCTAAACCAAAAAGTGCAAGTCCGGATGTCCCATAATTGTACTAGTGCTCACAACAACTCTACATCTCATGGCACTCGTCGGTAGTACCGGAAGCCCCCAAGCCCGGCTAACTCTAGGTGGTGCCAATCTGTGTCAATCCACATCAGGGAGAATGGTCTCTAGAAGCTCAAGAATAGCATCCCACATGTGTAACACCTCTCGTGCCTGTATCCACGATGTTAAGAGCAATGTTAGCTGCCCCATTTATCCAAATCAGAACATCAAAAAAAACAAATTCTATTATCTTATTAGTCTATTCGGTCAAATCAGCGTCGATTCAAAATAGTCGACGTCGATTGAAGATAATCGGTGCCAATTTCATCTAATCAGCGTCGATTTTTACAATCGATGCCAACTGGGAGGGCCGAGTGTCAAAAACACTCTTGCTTCCCCACTTATTCCCTTTTTTCTCTAAAATTTGGCATCCTAATATGCTATTTTATGATAAAAATATACAGAAAAATGTGGGTAGATTCACTTACCCCCCGGTCGTGTCCTCTTTCACTTCTGACTGCTTCCAGAGGCTTCCATGGTGCTCAAAACCAATTTTTGAATCTCTCTAAATCAATTGTCATGGTCTAAATAAATCGTTTACATTTTCCTTTCGCATATTTAAATGGGCTCGGCACGGGTCGGTGCCGATTTGTGTGGTCGGCGCCGATTGTTATGGTCGGCACCAATTAATCTGGATTGACGCTGATTTAGGCCTATTGTTGCCGATTGGTTGCACTTTTGCTTCTTCATCTCACTTTCTTCCATCTCATA
The DNA here is from genome assembly GCA_019776745.2 of Taxus chinensis. Taxonomy (NCBI): domain Eukaryota; kingdom Viridiplantae; phylum Streptophyta; class Pinopsida; order Cupressales; family Taxaceae; genus Taxus; species Taxus chinensis. The sequence continues at coordinate 720,335,800 of CM034148.1, forward strand.
CTCTTCTTGCCATAGTATTGATGCTTGGCTTATTTATCTGATCATTATTATGCCCTGAGTGTTTCCTTTTGGCACATACTTTTGATATTATCACCCATTTTCGAGCCTGCTCCCTGTACATGGGGCACTCACATTTTTGGAAGCTTAGAGTTAACGGGTCTATAGGCACTAACGTCATCTGCTTTGCAGACCATCTGGTTATCCCTACCAATGTGTCTCTCTTTAGGTGCTAACTATTTTGCAACCCTCCTTCCACTCACAGGTCTATAGGTACTAACGTCGTCTCATGCAGAGACCATCTAGTCTACCCTACCAATGTGAGTTCCTTAGGTTGCTGCCATTTTTAATATTTTTGTGCATCATTAATGATCATATCTACTCCAGGCATCTAGCTAGGGTATCCTGCGCTTTCATCTACCTTTTTCAAACTTGGGATCGGTTGCTCTTTTGGGGGCCATCCCATCCCTAGTTTGAGGGGGATCACATCATCACTTTTTCCTCCTTTCTTCTAATTCCTTGTTTTTGTCTCAAAACTTTGCTTATCGCAAGTTACTTGACAAAAACGGGCAAAATGTAAACACCTAAAATTGGTTATCCAATTTAGTGTCCCCCTATGCGCATTTGTCTTCTCGGGTAACCTGGGGAATGTTGACATCACCACTTCTCCCTTAGGGTATTATTTAATATTTGATTTAAAACATCTATCCTAAGTTTATTTCACCCCATTATGTTTTACCCATAGATATAACTATTTAATTATATTTTTTTACATATATCTTAACCACTTATCTACCCCATATCAATTCCTAACCTTCCATATCTATTTTATCCATCTATCCCCCTTATTTCTCCTCCTCCCAAACTAAGTAGCGGGATATTTCCCGTATTTGAGGTGGAAGGATCACTTAATCTTTCCAAAAAATCATCCCTTTTTGGCCATTTCGGGAGTCTGTTCCCTGATCAGCGCCGACCGGTACTCGGTCAACACTGATTATTCAGAGCGGCACCGATTTTCATCTCGGTCGGTGCCGATTACAAATACAGGGCCAAGATTCAGTCCTAGTTAGACAGAAAGAATGAAAGAGAGTTTTAAGCATCAAGTCTGAGCATTATCTATCAAGTGAGAGTGAATACTATCCAAATCAATCCCTGAGAGGAGTACCGTTACTCTACTCCTACCACATCGACATCATGAGCCTCCATTGATCTCTTGGTGACTTTGTTCCTGCATCCAGCATAGATGGAGCCTTATCGGTATCCCTAGAGATTTTGCAGATCTAGCGAAGATCGACGATCTAGCTTCCACTGTCTGTTTCTTAATTTTCCTGTAATTTTTCCCAAGTCGACGCCGACCGTACCCAATTGATGCCGCTTCTCTCTAGTCGATGCCGACCTATCTCAGTCGACGCCAATTCTTCTCAGTCGATGTCGATTTTCCTAATTAATACCGATCTGCCTGCGGACAGGTAAAATAATTTAGGGAACACAAATCCAACATTGTTTTCACACTTTCCCCATTTTTTATTGGTTTTTGTCTACTGTTTACTTTTATGTCTGTCATTTTTAATCAAAATATAGAAATTTACTTACATATTTTATCATGTATGCTTCTTTCCTTAATTGAAAACGTGGACTGACATCCGCCAAGGGAGCTTATCACTTCCCGGACCCGCTTTTCGGGTAGTCTTGCAAGTTTCTTGGATCTACTTTACAGGATCACTCGTGTGCGCCCATCTTGACTACATCGGCTTTCTTTTCCATCTACATCTTCAGATCTTGTCTTATCTATCAGGTATCGATTTCATTTGAGTTTTTTAGGGTTTTTGTGCTTAGTTTTGGTACATTTAACTTGGACAGGTAACAAGCGCGGAAATTCTTGATCTACACCTATGTAGAATATTTATAAGAACTTATACACTCCAACATCTGCATGGAACTTATTTCTCGTCCTCAACCAAAGTTACCAAAAATAAAAGGGTGAAGGATTCCCCAACACTCACATAAAGGTATACACTACTGCAATTTATGATTTTCTCCCATGGGATGGATTCATTACCAAAATATTCCCTAAGACTCTAAAAAAAATAACACTCAATCTGTATTATCACTTTCCTGAACCGTTCTATTCATTCATTTAGGAAGCTCATAGTTGAATTTTTTAAGGGCCTTTGACATGATCAAACCTTGTAAAAAACTAACATTAGAGAATTTTCTTCAAATAAAATAAGATCCTAATTTATCCTTCCTATATTTCATCATAAGATGGTGATAGGTTCTATATTCCTCAACTAGTGCCCCCAAACACAAACTAAAGGGAGTTGTGAAATCTCTTCCTCCATGCCCTTAGTAAGGAAACTAAGAAAATACATGTAGAAGTTCCTATATAAGTATTACAATGAATATTTAAAGGGTGCATTGAGAATCAACCAAGTGGTGATAGAAAATGGTCATTGGAATTATGGTGCAAATGGAAGGCTTATTGTCCCTAGGTAGAACTTTGGGGTTACCAAAACAATGATAATAATGCAAAAGCTTCTCAAAACACCTAAGGTCTTATTGTACTTAATCAAAACCAAACTACTACCCACAAATGGTGTTACAGACCAACCCAAAAAAATCCTAAAACAACAATAATAATAATAAATACAATGGAAATTTTTAACATCAACAATATTCAAACCCACTATTATCTTAGTTAATTTTAAGTGGGGTCCAAAATACCAATTCTGAGCTATATCCAGAACCAAAAACCAAAAATCATTTTAGAATAGGAATAGGGAAGAACAATACAATTTTTTTTGGCCCCAATCGTGGTTATCCTAATAGCTTTAGATAAAGAGATTATATACCCCCTACCCCTCGCCATCCCATTATAGAGTCTTTATATATATAGGGGGGGCCCACCTACCCAAGGGGGAGAGGGGGAGTCATGCATGGATATAGCCTACACACCCTTTCAAGTTTCCAACCAATTATAGATCAATGGAGCCATCAACCCCCAAAATTATGAATCCAACTTATGTTCCGTACTCTATAGGGTTAGGATCCAAGATACCACTACTTGTAGAGAGTACAATATTCTTGTTCCGTGCCTCCATGAAAACAAAAGGAAAACCTTATACGAGAAGTTTTTATGGGTGGGGGAACATTAATGATCAACCTACAACTTATATAAGACCCTTTTCCACCAATAATTACCATCTAAGAATCTACCAAAATCCCTTTCTAAACCATTAGACAAATGTCATCTTGAGGAATGTGTAACTCAATAATCCACAATAACAACAAAAGAAGTTACCTCTACTACAAATATAACAACAACCACCCCAAGAAAATAACATACATCACATCCCTTGTTGAAAACCATGACACTAAAGATTCAACATCTAATGTGGTTAACCATAATGTAGCCCCGTGTTTAGGCACATCATGTAAATCATAGCATGATTAGTGTCATAGAACTGAAAAACATAGGACAAAGATAATCTCATTACTAGGGACCAAAGAGTATAAAAATTCCAATTTCCCCATTGCAAGCTCCATTTGAATTGCAGAAAAAAGAAATCCCTAAATAAATAGGGACATATGACATTGTCACTGACCTATTCAAGACATTTTCCCATATTTTATTTCTATATATTTTGGAAAACTCCCTTGTCCATCAACTCAAACTCCTATATGTCATGGGGCTTGGAAATTTATCTTATATTACACCAATGTTGTATAGATCCTTCCCCCCAGGTAGATATAGACAAGTAGAAGAATATGGAAATCAAAGAAACTCAAAGCCCAATGTTTATTGCGCCAAGGCATAAGCAAAGGATGTCGACACAAAAATGGATGCGCCAAGGCGCAAGTTAGGGGCGCACAGCAAAGAATGTCGACACGGAAAATGGATGCACCAAGGTGCAAGTTAGGGGCACACAATAAAGAATGTCAACATGAAAATGGATGCGCCATAGGCGTAGGTTAGGGGCGCACAGCAAAGGATGTCGACACAAATATGGATGCGCCTATGGCGCAAGTAAAAGGATGTCGACACAAATATGGATGCACCTATGGCGCAGGTAGAAGGGCGCATGACAAAGAGTGTCGACATGGAAAAAATTCGTGCCTTGGCACACGTAAGGGTATGTCGACATAAGGATGGATGCGCCAAGGCGCACCTTCAGGAGGCGCAACATTTTGAGCGCTAACAAGAAGCAGACCCTGACCTAGATATTCAGATGGCCATCACTTTTCACAGGGAGCTCGGATTAACGCAAGGTTAGAATTTTTCAGAAAGATTACGAGGTCCTCTGTCTAACTATGACTAGATATATTTAATTGGGTGATAACAAGGTCTTCGAAAATACAAAATACAATTCGCCATTTTTTGGGTTTGCTAAGGTTCTCACCTACCGCTATAATGAGATGAATTAAATGCAACCTAGAGGTGGTTGGGGTAGATTTGGATTTCCTCTCTCTTCCCTCTCTCATTCTTCCTATAAATTTTAAGGAGTGGATTCTTTCTAAAGGTTGGAACATTCTTGTTTTGCCCCTCCCTTCTTCTCTTTGGTAGGTGAATTTTTTGGAGTTCAACCTCCCATCTAAAACTGTAATGCAACTTTGCCTCTTGGAATTTTGTAGTGTATTGTATCAATATTTAGAGAAAATAATGCATGCCCAGGGTTCATTTTAAGAGACCTCCTGGAAATCAGAGGTGGAGAATACCTGGCGAATATCCCTAGAACCGGTTTCACGGGAAAGCAAATTTTTTGGGGGTTGTATGAAAAAAATTTCACCTGATTATCAAGCACTGCGACAGAAGGCTACAGATGCGCGACGGAAGATTTTGTTGTCGCACGTCAAAAAAATGCAGTGACCGCGTGTCAAAAGACCTTAGTGACGCGTGTCAATAGACCTTAGTGACGCGCGTCAATAGACCTATTGATGCACGTCACTGAGGATGCTGGCGCGTCACTAAGGCCTGTTGACGTGCGTCACTAAGGCTTGTTGACGCACGTCACTAAGGCCTATTGACGTGCGTCAACAGGCCTTAGTGACGCACAATCACTAAGGTCTATTGATGCGTGTCACTAAGGCCTATTGACGCACGTCAACAGGCCTTAGTGACGCGCATCACTAAGGCCTATTGACGCGCGTCAATAGGCCTTAGTGACGCGCGTTACTAAGGTCTATTGACGCGCGTCAACATGGCCTTAGTGATGCGCGTCAATATACCTTAGTGATGCGCGTCACTAAAGCCTGTTGACGCGTGTCAATAGGCCTTAGTGACGCACGTCAACAGACCTTAGTGACGCGCATCACTAAGGTCTATTGACACGCGACATCAAATATCCTGTCGTGCGTCTACAACCTCTGCCCTCTTCTTGCTCATCAAAAAAATTCCATGTCGCGCGTCAACAAAATTTGTTCATGCATCTACTATGCGTCAATATCTACAATATCTCCTTGTCTGCAAACCCTCCTTGTCGCGCATCAATAACTTACCCCCTTGTCGCGCGTCTATAATACGGGATATATCATATTGTTGAAAAATGTGAAGTAGAAGTGTTCTACCTGGCGAATAATCTAGGTTTATATAGGGGATATTTTTCAAGGGTAGGCGAAGCTGACCCCTAAAAAAAATTAAAGTGTAATTTTTAGGTGAACAGGTCACTGGCCCGTGCCAAAAAAAATTGCCTTTTCAAAATTTTCAAAAATGGAATATTCGCCATATTACGAATATTCGCCACTAAAATTTTCCCTGTGCATGCCTGTGGATGATTCTCAACCCTCTTTGTATTCATTTGCATCCTCCTGATCTTTCACTACAAATTTGGTTATTTGTGCATGATCTTGCATTGCATTTTAATGGTTTGTGTTTATTGGCAAGACAGGTGTTCTTCATTCCTTAGTGCATCACCTTTGTTAGTTTAGGTTTATTTTTATGCATCTTCTTACCCTCTTCTCCTTGGAAAGTTAGATTAGGTTTTTGAGTAAACCATCTACATTTTTATGTGTGCATCTGAACAGAGGAATAGGAACCGGCCTTCATCCGGAGATCTTTCCTGATTCACAAGGTCTCACACTTGGGAAAAGCTCCATGTTATGCAATCGCACTAAGAGTCTCAACCCATCGAGTTGCAGACATTCAGGGGTGTTGTGATTCACCATCAACAACCACCACTGGTGGCACAAGTTAACCGTATAGACATGGATATGTTCCCTCAAAATACCACCTTTAGAGATGCAAGATTATTCTTTGACTTAGCTTAATCACCCATATATGCGGAAATTTCCAAAAGAGGAGATCTCGCTCTCCATCTACAGATATGGATATATAAAAATATAGTAAAGAAAGATATGGTTAATGATGGAGAAACCATTAACATTGTCCCATTTTCTCTTCTATAGAAACTTGGTTGTGGTGAGATTAATTACTCATCTATTAAAAAAACCCCTTGTAGGTATGATAGTATTAGGGAAAATTCAATTGGCACCATGATTGTGCCCATTACTCTTGGTCTAAAGTCCATCCTCACCAAATTTGATGTCATATATCATGAAACAAACTCCAGTATTATTTTAGGATCACCATGAATCCATCGAATAAAGGTAGTCTCTTCAACACTTTTTCAAGAAATTTATTTTTTGCATGTATTTTTTTCATGTAGGAAATCTCTTAATGGCCAAAGGAAAGCCTAAACCTTTTGACATACTTCAATCCAATGCCAAAATATTTCTAGGAATCCATGTCCATCATGATTTACCTGTGAATTATTTATGGAGACCCACCTTCTTGAAAAAATGAAAAAATGAGGTCAAAATTTTGATCTTTACCCCAAACATGCCCTCTTATATCTCGACTCTCATCTATATAAGAAAGGTGTGGAATAAATTTCAGAGGTAAGGAAGGGGTTTATGTTTTATTTGATGTCTCTAAACTATAAATACAGATTGTGCCCCTAAATAATATTGCAAAAATCATCAATATGATGGAATGGGATTGACATCTTGTGATTTCCTTTCGACCTAAAAGGGCCTTCCACGTATTATTTCTGATCTCCTTAGAATGAGAAAGATCAACATTTTCTTTCCATGGTCGTTAATGTCAACTTGGATGAAATGATTAATAATAAACCTCTATTGTCTAGCCTATCTTACGATCCTCTCCCTGAAGGCATCTTATGGACCATGTAATCTAATGGAGCCAAGTTTTCCATAGGAGTAGGGATAGGTATAGTATTAATATCCCTAGGGAGAAGTATTTTTCTCTTTTGGATTTCTCCTTGACTTCGAATGCACCAATAACATGGCTGAGTATGAATATTTATATATAGTCCTTATATTACCATGAAAACATGGCATTTATAGGCTTTGAATCCTTGGTGACTCTCAACTTATCACTATCAAGTAACAAATTTCTATCAAACTAAAGTTGAACATTTGCAACTATATAAGAAAAATACCTAGACATTTGTCAATGATTTTGATTTCATATCCACATAATCCATCCCTAAGAGTCAAAATCTTCTAGCTAAAACCATTTTTATTTATTTTTATCATCATTTTCCTTTTCACAGCTTCCTAAAGCTAATTTTTTATCTCCTTAAGGTGTAGTACTCTTGTCAAGGAAGAACTCTAACCTAAAATTGGTGTAGTCATACTAGATTAACATGCATTGTTAAACCTTGACATAACAGAGAATGATGAAGCCATTTTATTTTACCTGTATGCTTATGAACACTTATCTCCCTCACATCACAAGGAATGGTTTTCTATGACATTTCACTCATCTTCCACCCTAGGGAATGAACATTATGATTCATATTGAAAGATCAAAAACTAGAATTCATCTGCTAAAGATCTTGACATTTGTGCAACTAAAGAAGTGTTAAATCTTCCACCAACACTGCTTGGTTTTGAATAAAGGAATAATTTTGTCATTGATGATACTAATGATATAAACAGAGAGGCTAAGGAAGAGCCAAATATTTTGAAACCTGACTCTTCACTTTAACTAAAAAAATTGAAGATCAAAAATATTTTCTCATAGAGTTATCAAAGGTTTTCACCTTTTCCTAGTATTCCTATATGACTTATATCCACATAGACGTGGTTGTTAACAATTTAGTCATGAAACCCAAAACCAAACCAATTAAACAAAAAATATGACTAATGAAATCAAAGATAGCACTAAGTGTAAAATATGGGGTAATTAAACTTCTCAAAATTAGTTTTATTAGGACTATAGATTATACAAATTGGTTATCTTGTATTGTGTCAATTTTGAAAAGAATGGAAAAATTCAAATCTGCATTGACTTTAGCTATATAAATAAAAACTTCTCTAAGAATGAATATTTCATTTCCTTACATCAATGTGATTGTAGACGAGACTATTGGGTGTGAACTCATTTCACTCATGGATGGTTTCTCGAGATATAATCAAATTCATATAGAGGAATAACAAAACAAAATCTCATTCAATACATCTTGGGGAACCTTTTATTATACAATTAATCCCTTAAGTATTAAAGACATAGGGGTAACTTATCAATGAACAATGACTCATATATTCCATGACCACATTTAAGAGATTGTTGAGTCTTATGTTGCAAACCTCCTCGCTAAATATAGGAAGATATAAGACCATGTAGGAGTCCTTAGGATTATTTCTCACATGACTCAATAATATAATGTCAATTTGAATCTTGAAAAAGTGTTTGTTTAGAGTAATAGGTAGAAAACTCTTAGGTTGTATCATTTCCCAATGGGGCATCGATGTTGATCATGCTTAAATTAGATATATTCTAGAGACGGTCCCTCCAACCACCAAATTAGGGTTGTGATATTTCCTTAGGAAGTTAGGAGCTATATGAAGTTTCATTTTGGATGTTAGTTGTGTAGTGAATCCTATAAATAATTTATTAAAGAAATAAATTTCCATCGAGAAGAATCAATAATTTCAGGAAGCCTTTGAATCAGTTAAACACTTAAAACTATCCCCTCCTACTTTCATTGATTCTCAAACTGATAGACCACTTATTTTGTACCTTTGCACAAATAGCGCTTCATTATCTTGTGTTCTTTCTCAAGAGGATGATTATAGAAAATCAAGGGCCATTTATTTCATCAGTCATATCTTGTTGGAATATGAAATGTATTATTCCTAGGTTGAGAAGGAATTCCTTGTTATATTATTTGTTACCAAATTCCTGAGACATTACATGATAAATCAAGAGACTATGGTGATTTTTAAATCTAAGGGATTGTGTACCTTTCTCACATAACCAACCCTCTCCAAGAAGGTTGGTTTCCTAATTACACTCCTTTATTAGTTCAAGTTAAATTTTTATAATTAGATTAGTCAAGGAAAAAATTAAATTACATATGATTGCAAAAAATCCATTGGATTTAGGACATATAGTCGAACTTGAATTTCCAAATGAGTTAATTTTATATATAGAAAATATCAATGTCACTTTTTTACTTATCTCATTTAGTGTACCTATCTAGAGGAATTTAATTCCCAAAAGAGGTGACATCTCTATGTTCTCACCTCAAAGTGCGTGGTTTGAGATACAATATTATATATGAGAGCCTTTGACAACATGCTTCTTCATTGTGGTGATGAAGAAGAGTTTAAGAACATTTTATTCCATTTTCATATTGGGGTCTGCGGTAGCAATATCCCAAAAATTCCACATGATGGACTAGTTATGGCCCAATCTAAAAAATGATGCAGTTGAATATGTCTAAAAGTGTTCCAAGTGCCAAGAATATGCACACGTTATACACACTATGGCACATGAGCTTTGACCTAGTGTTACATCCTGGCCCTTTTCTACTTGGGATCTTAATTTAATTAGTAAGTTTAATCCTTCTTCCATAGATGGATATAATGTCATTATAATTACAACTAAATACATCACAAAATTGGTGGAAGTTTTGTCCCTCATCACTTTCACTAGTTTGGTTATAGTGATGTTTGTTTTGAACCAAAATTTTTTTTCTCTTTGGAGTTCCTCAAGGTATTACTTTTGACAATAGGAGATCCTTCAAGAACCCAAAGATGTGAGAGATATGAAAGAATTTTTCAATTTCTCATCATAAAATATTTCTTTATTATCCTCAATCTAATAGATAGGATGGGGAAACAAACAAAACATTAAAGTCCATTTTTATTAAGACAATTAAGAGCAACAACAAGGATTGACATTTAAATGTATTTCCTGCATTATGGGATTATAGAACTAGCATGCACACTTCAATGGGCACCATACTTTATTCATTAGTTTTCAGGGTCGAATCCATTCGTCCATTGGATGTTCAGCTCCCTAATTTGTGGGTCTCACCCAAGGGATCTTATATGAGGATGAATATACAGAATCATGCCTAGTCACTTTAGAAATCCTAGAAAACATTTACCTGAAATCTACACAACATCATTAGGTTGGTGATCTTGTGCTTCATCAAGAGAATTAGATAGACAAGAAGATTGGAAAGGGTTGCAAACAATTACCAAACTAGTTAGGCCTTATCTAGAAACTGAGGACTTCAATAATGGGTCTTTTTGCCTCTATACGTTTGAGGGTGAAGAGTTTAGTGAGTCAGTCAATTCTCTTCACCTCAAACTGTATTATTTCTAGTATCATATTTTTCATTTTTCATTGTGTTTTTTATATTACATTTTGTTTCATCCTATTTCCTTATGTTTAAAGTTTGAAAATGTATTTCTAAGGAGAGATGTGGCTTGCTTTCTATGTGAAACAATCTTTTCCTCCATTATTTTTTGTTATTAATCTTCATTGATTCTTACACTATTGTTTTACTACCACTTCTATATATTCATTCCTTAATATATAACTTGATTCCTAGATAACTAGTACCATAACACCCTTGTCCCCCAATAGGCCTTAGTTAGGTGTATGAGTTTTTTATTTTTGTAGGTCTCTAGAAGCTTGTATGTGACACACTCCCTATCAGATTCTCTCTTCAATTAATAAACACTACCCATTATCTCCCTTCAAAATATTTCTCACTTACCACATCCTTTGGTTTTGATCCCTGGTATCTTATTTATTACAAGGGGCTAGAGCATGGTAGGAAATTTCTACTTCACTCTAAAAAGGAAGGGAATAAATCTTATGATTTGACCCATCACATCATTCACCCTTGTCGGCCTTTGGTGATGAGCTCATGTGTCTTCTATGTCATATAGGTATGATATTTGGGAGTGAAGCCCTTACTCGCTCATGTATAATCCTTTGTGTTGAGCTCATGTGTCTTCTAGGTAGTGTGGGATTATACATTAGAGGTCAAAAATAAAAAATAAATCTAATTTTAAAAGACCATAAAAAGAGGTGAATCAAATAAAGTTTCTAAAACCTAAAGGTCTAATTATTTGGAATCAAGAAGGGGTGATAATAAATATTCCATGTTGTGTCGTAATTGGCTACCAAAAGGTTTAAAACTAGATATCTGCAATAACTTATCATATTCTCTACCCCTTATCATTTTTTTCATTCCCATTCTCGATTACTAGTAACTCATTTTTCTGATTTTTGGTCTCATTCACACTTTGTTTTCCTCTATCTGTGTTGTCAAATCCAAACTCATAATCTAATTTAAATTTTCTTTCATTTCACTTCTCCATCTTTCAAAAATTCATCCATAGAGGGGCATTTCTCTATCTCTTTTGTAAAAAAACTAAGTCTTCTTATATCTACATTTTTTATTCATCTATTGAAATTCATATGTATAATTAAAAAATATTTTTTGTTTCATATCCATTTTGTTAATCCATTAGATTCCATATATTTATAAGAAAAAATAAATGAAAAACAAAGAATGGGCAACCATAAGTCTCTCACAAGATCACGTAAACAAATTTCATATACATACATATATATATATATAATACATACATACATACATACATACATACATACATATGTATGTATATATGTATATGTATATATATATATATATATATATATATATATATATATATATATATATACATATACATATATACATACATATGTATGTATGTATGTATGTATGTTACATACATACATACATACATATATCTGTGTGTGTGAGTGTGTGTGTGTATGTATAGTTATAAAATATTTTGTGTTTCATATCCATTTTGTTAATCCATTAGATTGCATATATTTATAAGAAAAAATAAATGAAAAACAAAGAACGGGCAGCCATAAGTCTCTCACAAGATCATGTAAACAAATTTCTGATATATATATATATATATATATATATATATATATATATATATATATATATATATATATATATATATATATATATTATACAGTAGTCATCACATCCACATTGTGTGGGAAAATTTGGGACCAAAATTAAAACATACAAAAATGAGGAATCTAATATCCATGTAGAATGAGTCTTGGAGTAACTAACTTGAAATAACGTTCACTAACGTGACCCTCTAGGTGAGTGATGTGGAGGACTCCTAGTCCTCTTCTTGGATGAACCTACTATCTAGTGACGAGGAATCCTTGATCATATCCTATGGTGTGATCCAATCACTAGGGGCGATGGCATCACATGTGTCTCATTCCTTCTACTCCAGGAAGCTCTATGTATTATTGAACATGAACCCATAAACTCTTATAGGGTGTGAATATCTGCCTCTGGTGTTGAGGTCCTGGCCCTCTTGGTGGCTAAAATATGAGTTGTAAAGTACCCTATAACGAATACATGAGTACGTTACTCAATGCTATGAGGAAGTGCGAGATCCACCTATTTATTTTATAAGAAAAAATAAATGAAAAACAAAGAACGGGCAGCCATAAGTCTCTCACAAGATCATGTAAACAAATTTCTTATATATATATATATATATATATATATATATATATATATATATATATATTATACAGTAGTCATCACATCCACATTGTGTGGGAAAATTTGGGACCAAAATTAAAACATACAAAAATGAGGAATCTAATACCCATGTAGAATGAGTCTTGGAGTAACTAACTTGAAATAACGTTCACTAACGTGACCCTCTAGGTGAGTGATGTGGAGGACTCCTAGTCCTCTTCTTGGATGAACCTACTATCTAGTGACGAGGAATCCTTGATCATATCCTATGGTGTGATCCAATCACTAGGGGCGATGGCATCACATGTGTCTCATTCCTTCTACTCCAGGAAGCTCTATGTATTATTGAACATGAACCCATAAACTCTTATAGGGTGTGAATATCTGCCTCTGGTGTTGAGGTCCTGGCCCTCTTGGTGGCTAAAATATGAGTTGTAAAGTACCCTATAACGAATACATGAGTACGTTACTCAATGCTATGAGGAAGTGCGAGATCCACCTATAACATAGCAGTCATATTACCTAAAGCCATGGAAAACATATCCAAAAAAAGTGTCTCTAATAATTTAGCACTAGTCACTAGTAGTCTCTATAAACACACACACACACACACACACACAAGATCATTAAAAAATCAAAAACAAAAATATGCATGTGAAAAATAACTACTAACGTATGAGGGTAACTCATGCTAACACAACTAGTAGTAGTAAAAGTAGGAGTAAAGATACTGTTTTCCCCCATATTTTGTCATGATAAATACATACACTATTGTGTAAACCATATCATCTGTCTTGATCGGTTCTCAGTTTGAGATCTTTTCATTTAGGAATCCACAGAAGTGGGTGCGAATAACCCTTGTAAGAATTAATCTTGTTTCCCAGTCTTGTAATTCTAACTGGGTCAGGACTATTATTATTCCTAACAATATGATAAAGCATGATGATGTTTTTCCCCTAAGCTAAAAATGAAACATTTAGTCACAGGAGGATGTACTAAATTTTGTGCAGCTGCAGGATGCATGTGTTCTCCCAAAGTCCGTAATGAGGTATCTTCTAAAAGTTTGAGGCTGCATATAGAAATGCACATAGCGTTTTTTACTTTTATACATGTGTAATTGTAAAAATTTCAAACTAAGTCCCAACCCCAAAATCCCTATGAAAACAATTATGAAGGTAGCAATCGGGGACCAGACATAAAAAGTATAGAGTGTATTATGCCTCTTTGAGAAATGTAACTTGTAAAAGTAACCCTGAGGTCCGATAAATTTGAGATATTAACTAATTATGTGACACACAGATGAAAGGAAGAGGATATTCATTCCGCATTCTACTAACGTGGTTTTTGTGTTATCTTACAATATTTTCCTGAGACCCATCAGCAAAATAAGGAGGATCATTAATGCATTAGCCTCAACAAAATGTGGAATAGGATTGGTCGGTAGGGAGTAACTCATGTAATAGAAATATGTGGGTGAAAGGACATGAAAATATTGCAGCAATTAAAAGGATAAAAAGAAACGCAATCTTCAACATTAATGCAAGAATCTAATAGTATGTATTATGAGAACTTGATATAAATATGCGATTTATATCTAAAATATCGAAACTTTAGAAATTACCCAAGTGGCCCTAAGGAAGATTAAAGTGAAAGTTGTTTTCAAAGAGCAAGAAGGGAGTTACAGTGCTCTCCATTCAGATTCAAAATAGTAATCAAATATTTGTTTGAATAGGTGAGTAAAGTGGTTCTCTTATTTCTATGAATATTTGAAGGAAAGTTTAAGGTTTATCTTTAGTAGAGGATGGGATTGTTGAAAGAGTGTCGAGACTAATAGGATCCATGTACATACCCAGAAGAAAACTTCCAATCTCATTTCCCCGCTGGAAAAAATTATAGATTCTGACCTTGCTAATGTCAACCTAGATGAGTTTAGGTTGAGGTTACATTCCTATGAAAGAAGTGACATTATGGTCCTTTTGGCTAGCATTTATATTGACCTTTTCGCTGCTTTTCCTCCTTCTACACCATTCTCAAAACTTGGGTATGCACTCAAGATTATAACACTATAATAAGATAATTTTGGGATAGGAGTGAGAGCGTTGTCTTATCTTTCCAAGAGACGGTGTTTGATAAAATGCTAGGTTTCCCTCCTAATCGAGAGGAAGGAGATATTACCATGAAATCAAAAAAATTGTATTGGAAATCATGGGTGAAGAAATGGAATAATTTTATGAACATTCATTGGTTGGCTAATCCCCGGGGGTCCATTTCCAAAATGACTGAAAAGTTGATCATGTCTGAATTCATTGAGGAGGTTGGAGATGTAATTGCACTATTGAACTAACTGATGGGTATGGAATCCAACAACATTTTTCTTTCCTGGTTTATAACATTTATTTCCATAGGAATTTCCTAGGTTTGTTGATGGAAGGTGATCTTAGTAGTGCTAAGGTGTATGATGTCTCCTTCAGTTAAAATTTTAGAATTATATGACAGACTACAAGAATTTTATTAATCTCTTCTTTGCACCTATAATTTACCTCTTTCATCCCGAATAGGAAACTAAAATATTTTCCCAGGATGTCAAGTGGGTTATCACCCAATATGGATCTAATTTTATACAATTTTGGACCTTTTCCTATATTAGGGTTATTAGTTTTGAAGGGAGACCTTATTTACTCCCTAGGTGTGTGGATAACAAGTGGGCATTGATGGAGTTTGTGAGGTAACTTTTTACCCGCGCATCAGATCATTTCCAACAAACGTCTCACTCCCCTATCAAGTATCCCATAACTATTAGGAATTATACTTACCAAAATATCCAAAATAAAAGAATGATGGAAGTAAAAATGGGTAGATGTATGTTGGATAAATTTGAGCCCAGGCCTCAGTATGACATAAAACATATTATACATAGTATTGCACCCACTTATATGGAACATGGAGATAATTATGAATACTTCTCGATGAATTGTGGAGATGAGAGGGCAGTCATAAAAAGAGACTACTCAAGGATAATGTTATCCTAGATGGTGGATATTGGGGTTATTCAGGATCCTGGGGAATTAGAAGATGATGAAAATGTATATATTGATGATTACATCAAGAAAAATATTTCCTCTTAGCCTTTTCTACCAGTCAATTGGAAAGTTAATGAAATAATAAATAACTAGGATAGGAGCGTGAATGCCATTAGACTCTCTCATAATTGGGTATTCTCAAAGGGTGTGGATGTAAGATACCAAAACACCCCCATGTTAAGGTAATAAAGGGATACTAAGTTAATTGATGATGTTCTTCCCCATACCGGAAGATCCACGCTACCAGGGACGTTTCAGGGAAGAAGGGGATTAAGGTCCCTTTTGAGAAGTTAACATCCACATTAGTAAGGGATGATGTGATTTCCCAGATTAACAAGACTTGGACATCCCTTACTCAATTGAAAAAGAGAGTTGAGGAGGTACTTCAGGGAAGTATGATTAGGCCCCCTGTTGTTCATGCTACTCTACTACAATTTTTTCTAGCATCTACTTGAGAATCAAAGCGGAAAGAAAATATAAAGGGGTGAGTATGTTTGAAGCACCTCTTAAGGTACTAACACTAGTGAGGGGTATAGAAGACTTAGAGGAGGAGGAAGATTGATTTTAGTTCTGAAGGAGAAAACAGACCAAGGTATCTAAATGGGTTGATTTAGAGGAAGTGGAGACAATCAAGAAAACGGTGGTTTTTGATGCCCCTATACCCTCACCCACCATAGCCTAGTTTCCAATAATTCCAATTGATATGGAATCATTTCCTATCAACCTAACCCTTGATGCCCCACCAAAATCAAGTTATTTCACCCATTAAAGAGAAACCAATTTTGAATGTTCATGTACATAATGTCTTTACCAGCCTGTAACATAGCAATGAGATGCTAATATCAGAGAAGCATCCAAAGGAACCTGCCACATCTAAAGTTGAGGTGAGAGTTGAGCTCACCTCAAAGAAAGTTCCAAGTATTAAAGTAGTAGGAGATGATGGAGATAGTGAATATGAAGTGTAAGATACTGGCAAGACAGTTGAGGATGCAAAAAAAAAAGTCTCACGCAGAGGGGATTATGGTAGAAATAGTGCAAGGAGACTTCGAGCGTCACAGTCTCAATAACACCTTAGGACACTAAGATGGCTGAAAATTTTAATAAAACCCAGCCCCTTGTGACTAAAGTTTCTCCCCATGAACCTTGTGAAATAATCCTCACATCCAACAAGATAGTGAATGAAGGATTGACACAAATAGGAGGGGAGGTTAGTATCCAACCATCCCCAGTGGATGAATAAATAAGAGACCAATATGATCCTATGGATAAAATAGAAAGTCATAGTGGACTTGTGGAGCAATTTGCTAGAGATGATGCAACATGTGTAGCCATAAAGGGCGTTCCTTCAACTCCCTCATCTTCTAAAGCCATTATAGTTATTCCTATATCCTGGGTACCCTGTTCACTTGATGAACATAGGTTACTAATGTGGGATTGGATAGAGGATGCTCTCCCGAAGAACAAAATTGTGGAAATACAATTGGATGATGATGATATAAAATTTTTATCCCTCCTTAATCCTACTAGGCCACCCAAAATAGTAAAAGTTGTCTCAAGAGAAATTCTAAATAGGAAGGGAGAAAGATTTGTGGAAGTTGTAACTCCCAAGACTAGTGTGCTCAAAAGTGAAGCGTCTCCATCTGATTTTTAGGTCACAAGAATACCATTGGCTTAACCCTTCACCAAATAAATTAAATATGATTTCTCCATGGTAGTGGAGGGAGTCTTTGAGAAAATTGATGAATTTAAGGAGACTAAGAAGGATCTGAAGGGCCATGAATGAAGCTCAATCCAACCTAGTTAGAAAATTGAGTAGAACCCCAAGGTAGGGCAGGTTGAAATCCATGAGATCACTAATAATGATATCAAATGGGTAAGTGATCTGAGAGAAATAGGGGAGGCCACCTTTCAGTGGGAAAATGATTTGGTCGCTAGAGGTGAGGAAGTAATTGGAGAGTGTGTAAAACGTTACTCGAATATCTTTGATAAAGAAAAGATAACCAAGACATTGAGGGACAAATGTGAAGCCAATCAAAAGATGTGGAGTGATGTGTTTCCAATATTAGAAGCCCTTACAAGCTTAGATGATGACTTTGGTTATCAGGGAAGGAATAATGTCTCCCAAGTCTGTAGGAAATCAACATGAATACCATCAAGCCATGAAGGTAAGGGTAGATATTTTGACATAATCTACCAAAATTCCCAATGAAGTGAGGGATAGAGTAATTGAGTACATTGAAAATATCCATTCTTTGATTGAAAAGTTGATTGGAGAAAATAGTGATGAAATGATCATAGTGGAAAATATAGATAATTTTCTTAGGATATTTAGAGATCATGTTCTTGGTAAGTCAAGAGAATCAAGGTCTTTTAGTTTGTCTGCTATGCAACGAGGGGTACAAAACGAGATGAAAATTTCTAAACTAACGAAGAAAATGAAGAAGGGAAGAATTTTTTCTATGGAGCTTAATGATGTAGGTGTCATGCAAGAAATAATTTTCCATTACCATTCAATACCTGATGAGGAATCTATCCTACAAATGTTTGGGAAGTTCGATGCTTACAGGTGTTAGGAATACTGTAGTGCTTCACATATGTATGTGTATGAATAATAATTACATGTGTAATTATTATGGTAAATATCATTTACTAATGTTTGGTAAATATTATTTTTATATTTTTAAAATATATTGTTTCAACAATATATTACTCATAGAGGTTGGTTACACCCTAATGTTATTAACAAGTTTATTGTTTGTAATACATCCTATTTTATAAGATGTTTGTTCTCTACTTCTGTGGCTATATAACAGCCTTTGTATTAAGGTCTATAATCATATTAATCAAGGCAATTCGACTATGTAAATCTGATTGTTCCACTTTATTTGGTATCAGAGCAGTAATATTTTTATGCGTAGAATGTCTGTTCAATAACTGTGACAGGGGCAAATCCATATCTTTCATGGTTTCCCGATTTATGAACGACATTATTTGACAAAAAAAACTGTTTGGCATTTGAAGTGGGCTGACCCTATCCCTCACGTAAGTTTGCATGGGGGGTTATGTGGCATGTGATGCATGGGGTTATGTGGCCTGTATCCTATGCTAAAGTTGACCAGTCTTCTCCCTTTGCCTCCGTTTCTCTATGCCTCCATTTGTCTCTGCGTTCTTTTCTGTCCAGCTATCATCTCTGTCAAATCAATAGCTGTGCCTCCGTTTTTCTCTGCGTCCTTTTCTGTCCAGCCATCATCTTTGTCAAATCAATAGCTATCAAGCAATAAATTTCTATTTCAAATTTTAAATTTTCCCACGCATTCATTCCATTTCCTTTGTAAGGCCGAATTCAATAAGGAGAATCTGCAAATGTGTTTTAATTTACTGTGCAGAATGTTGATAGACAGAGATCCTACAGCCGAAGGCCATGCGAGCTTGGGAACACAAGGTCCTTCTTATGTTGTGAAGTGGATAGGCCTCCAACTGGCTCCCATATCGAGCACGGGTGTGCTGCCCAAAATTTTGGAGGAGGTGACCATTCAATTTGTACCTCTGTCGTTTGCGCTGGTTCATGGAGATTACGAGAAGGTGTATAACTTTTTCTGGACATATGGGAAGGCGGCGCTGGACGCAGCGGAGCAGCAGTTCGGACTAAATAGAGAAGAGGCGTGTCACAACTTGGTGTTCATCGTATGCTTGAATGCGTTGGAGGGATGATGGTGTTTTTTCCTAGCCTTATCCGCCATATTGCTCAGGCCGGTAGAGAATTACATGCACAACTGGTGGAAGAAGTTCGCGGAGCTATTAAAGAGAACCAAGGATTGAATCCGAGAGCTCTGCAGAGCATGGCGCTGCTGTGGTCGACGGTGTACGAAGTGCTGAGGATCGATCCGCCGGTGCCGTTTCAGTACGCACGTGCGAAGGAGGATCTGGTGGTGGAGTCGCACGATGGGCGTTATGCAGTGAAGAAGGGAGAGCTCCTTGGCGGGTATCAGCCCTTCGCTACGAGAGATCCCAAGGTGTTCGAGAATCCGTAGGAATTCCTTCCCCGGCGATTCATGGGAGAGGAAGGGGAGAAGCTGTTCAAGTACTTGCTGTGGTCGAATGGGCCAGAGACCGATGATACTACGGCGTAGAACAAGCAATGTGGGGCAAAAGATGTGGTAGTGATGATATCCATGCTGGTGGTGGTGAATCTGTTTGTTCACTATGATTCCTTCGAGATCGATCCGTCGTCCACCTCCAAAGTTGAGTTTTCAGCCCTCAACAAAGCCACCTATTAACATCGCATGGTGACTCTTGGGTTTTGCATACTAGCTGATCAAATAAAATTCAGGGAGCATAGAGGGGTATACAGCAACACCTTACAGGCTTTATTACTACTGCTGTAGGCATTACTATAGCATTTCTTCTTAACTCGTGATTATCAGTTGTATATTTTAACTGATCAATACCAGCTTGTTTTCTAAATTGTTAGACCTTGCTCAATGTTTAACCAGAAATATATTAAAACTCACAAATCCCGCTAAAAATGATGATATCATCTATGTCCTTTAATGGATGCTGGCACTACTACATGGGTCCCTATTTAGAGACAAAATTTAGAGACAAAAGTTTACTTTTGTCTCTAACTCGTTTTTGTTTTGTCTCTCACTTGTTTTCCTTGTTTAATTTTAATAATGAATTAACTTTTACTTTACAGGGGAAATGGGGGAACCCTAAATTGGGGAAAATGCATGGGATCAAGAGCAGGTTGTTGTTTGAATGGCAGCAGCACAAGAGACAGGGGCAGATGCAGAGGTAGAGTTAGAGTCAGCGGCATGGGCGCACTCTTCTCTCACTCTCAATGCTGAAGCTGTGATCTGCACGCTTCTCCTTTCTGCATCAGAAGAAAAACCCTCCGATACAAATATGTATTTGAGGAATCCTCTTTCCTGGAAAATCCATGATAAAGACAACCAAATGACCCTTGCAGAAAATAAGATCCTAAACCATCTTAAATCCGCAAGCCCCGCCGATTTAACTCCAAAAACCTTCTTTTCCTTGTTAAACCCCTTTCTTCTCAAGGTGCAGGTACAGGTGCATGTAGGGGCAAAAAATGAAGACCGTGCAATGATCAATTTGCTGGAGAATTTGGGGCCTTATCTAGGTCGCCACATTGTTATCGAAATTATTAGGTTTTCTGTGGAGCTGAGGTCGTGGGAGCCCTTTAAAATTTTTCTTTCCTATGCGAAATGCCCAAACCTCAAGTTGGATGAGAAATTGATGGAAGCTAAACGGGGCAACATGCTCTGCCTTTTATTTCATTTCATTAAAATTGGAATTGCAGGTTGTGGCAGGGTTGGAAAAAAGAAGCGCTCGTGAAGCCTGCGCTGCAGGTTTTGGAAATAAGATTTCTTTTATTTCTCAATTCTGTGAGATCTGAGGTCATATATTGATAAGGCCGAGTGGACGAGATGGTTGGAATATTTGACGCGCAGATTGAGCTGGTTTCCATAATCTGCGATGGGGATAACAAGGCGCCGACAATACAACTAGCGGTGAGCACCGGTGTGCTAGGGATGGGCTTCCTGCAAGAGGTGTGGCAATAGTCAGGGGTGTTTCCCATCGTGAGTAGGTCCAGCGAGGAGATCCTGCTCCCTCATCTCACCACGTGGAAGTGAGCGGGGGGCTCGGTGGCCAGGCTGAAGCTCTACATCGAGTGCCACATGCAGAGGGTGCCATTCATGTTAGGGCTTGGGGCGCCACAAGTTGCATTGTCTTGGGAAAATTAGAACTTAATAGGGGCCTGTAGCTCAGTGGTAGAGTGCCCCAACATGCTGATCTGTACCCTGAGCTGGCCATTTGCCCCTGTTGGTTCCATACGTAGCGGTGCCATAACCAGGAAGATCTATGGGCAAAGTCATTTGTGTCTCTTTACTTGACGCAGAGCTGTCTTTCAAAGCCAGGTAAGAACTCAATTTACAACCAGCTCAAAGACAAATATCTGTGTATGTTTCAATTCTAGAGTATTACCTATAAGTGGAATCCATTCCATGTTTCTTATCAGCTTCCTCTACAGTATTTTTATTCAGTTCTTCGAGAACATACCTAAAATACAAATCAAGCATCGATCACTTACTTGAGAGTACATTCTAAAATCCACATAAACAAATCTGTTAAAATTTCATGTATTAGAAAATTTAGATAGAATGAAAATGAGTTCAATTCTTACCCAGGAGGTGAGCCAGATGTATAATTTTATATTCATTAACGTGGATTTATCTATTTATTCTTAGTTTGTTTTCCTTAGAAAATAATATATATTTCAATGGTTTAAATACAACTCAACCCTCTATTTGGTTGTCATGTGCTAGATGCAATGTGTGTGATTCTAATTAGACAATGTCTTCAACGTAAATATTAGTTATCTTCCCCATAATTACTAATGTGCAAAAAACATGAATTGAGGCATGATAACTTACACACGCTGTTACTGCTCACCCATATTATGAATTTTCACCATAGTGAATTAAAATACGGATTATGTGAATTAGAAATTATTATTTAGTAAATAAATAAACTATTAATCTTGAACCTCTTCGTGTGCATATATATTTTACATTAACAATAATTATGTACATTTTGATTTAAAAAAAAACATTTATATCAGTAAAGGTGATTTTATTGTATGAAAATATTTTTTTATATTTTAGGAATATAAAAAGTAATGAGTAGGTTTGGATCTAATATTATATCATGTAGTTTTATGGATAGTTTTCAAAAATAGTAATGTCAATAATACCTGGAAAAATTAACATAAGTAGATAAAATACCTACATAGAATTTTTAAAATTAACTTAGAACTATAATACATTATATTTCAGCTATAGGAAAAAATGAAGATTTGATTGATGAAGTTATTTGTCTATAAATCTTACGATATAAATTATGATACAAAAATTATATGGTGAATATACAGAAAACATTTTTACTTCAATTGACCCAAAATTTCCAAGAATGATTTGTAAAAATGTGAAATTTATGGTATCATGTTTTGAGGAACTTACGTTATTAAGGAATTATGATATATGTTTGGAAATAGTGTGTTGAAGAAAACAAATGTATAATAAAAATAAAACCGACACGAAATCCTATGTAGCTCATGTTTTAGCAAAATATCATCACTTGCAAGAAAACTAACTCAATGAATTCATAGAGCTTGATTATTTTTGAGATGCACGAGTACTTTTAAAGAGACAAGTTTTATGTATCTTTTGGTACTAGTATGTTGAACCCAAGATTATATACTTTATTTCTTGTTTTCTCAACAAACAAAAACTCTCATATAATTTCCTTGAAATCAATCTACCTATACAAATTCAAATATCTTAGTTGTTTCGAAGATGCATGATTTATTTAAAGAGAAAATTTCATTGTATATTTTAATAATATGTTAAAACTGAGATCATATACTTTATTTTCTATTTTCTCAACTAATAACAACTCTCATGTTTTTTCGCATTGTAGAATACAATTAGAGCCTTAAACCGATAATTGCAATTAACTTTTAAAATGTAAGGAACGTCTCTCTTCATAGGAGTGTCATATCCATTTTCATTACAAATCCTTAATGAAACACCATATGTGGAAAATACTATTAATATCTTATTCGAAAGGAATCTTTCATTTTTTATAATAGTATTTACTTCAGATAGTGTTAATGGGATCATCATTATTAGGGATAACAACGTAATCTATTATTGAAATATTGTCTCAAAGTGGGAGGGAATGAGTAGGAAATTATTCAAAAATAATTGAGTGAAACATCTTTGAATAGATTCATAACGCCGTGTAGTTAAAAATAAATATTAAAAATTCATATCGTCGATGCAACAACATATTAGGTGGGATGAAAACCTACTTCAATAAAGATATTAAAGAAACACTCTGATTTGACATTATAGTTTTATACAGTACACTAAGCATATTTTGTAAGATTAATGTGTTGGATAGTCGTTATTAGGGGTAACAACGTAATACGTTGTTGATCTATTATACTTAAAGTAGGAGGGGATGAATTAAAAATTATTAAAAAATGATTGAATAAAACAACTTTGAATAGATTTGTAACACTGTGCAGTGAAAAAAAATTTAAAAATGCATGTTGTCATTGCAACAACGTATTACATGGAACCACAACCTATTTTGATATAGATCTCGTAGGCACATAAAAATTTGGTGTCGTAGTTTTATATAATATAATGACTATATCGTGTAACAATAACGTGTTTTCTCATCATTTATTATGGGTGACAACGTAATACGTTGTTGAACTATTATAATTAAAGTAAGAGGGAATAAGTTTGATATTATTACAAAATATTTGAATGATACAACTTTGAATAGATTATGCACTGCAAAACATACTTAAAAATGAATCTATTGGAAGAAACAACGTATTATGTGGGGATAAAACGTACTTTGATATAAATCTTGTAGGCACTAAGATTTGACATTGTAATTTTATATTTTCCATTGAGTATCTTCTATGAAAACTTAATGTGTTGGATCATCGTTATTATGGGTCACAACAAATTATGTTGTTGAATTGTTCTATTCAAAGGAAAAGGCAATCACTTAAAAATCATTCAAAAATAATTGAATGAAATCAATTGAGTAAGGTCATAAAACTATGTTTTACGAAACAAGCATGGAAAATATATGTTTTTAGGACTCATATTTGAAAGCGGTTAACTTTCATACATAAATTAAAAAATGAATTTTATAGTAGTAGTAATGTAATGCCCTATTCTACGTTGCACCTGTTCATCCTGCGGCGATCGAGTGCTAAGCATGGAGCGTCATTGTGCCTTCGTCGATCATTGGTGGGCTTCGCCTTAGTCACAGGGAATACTCAATCATCTCCCCCTTCATCGTGTTTATTGGTGTTGTGTTATAGGACGAACCCCAACCCGCGCTAAAGAAGGGGTTGCCTGTCTTGGCGCCATGGTAGTGTTTACTCCATGTTCATTCTTGAGTGTAACCTCTAATTGTTCCCCCGCCCCTCCCTTCGTGTCGTTGCTAACGCTTCCTGTGCTGGCCCCTGCGGCGAACGTTACTCTTTCCCTATTTAATGGAAATTTACGTGTTCGAAGCCTGGTTTATTATATATATATGTATAGATATAAGAATAAGCTGAAATGAAATAAAATATAAGTAAAAAATAAATAAATAAACAAATAAAAGAATGTTGTGGTTGCGTGGAAAGAAGGTGGGGTAGGTGTGAGGCGCAGGTTGGAGGAGACATAATTAAAATCAAAACTTTAGGTCCTTGTGCCTAGGGCTCTGCCGTCCCTCACCCCCCCTTCTGTCAGCTAGGCTTGGTGCGTGGCCATCTCCCACTAGCCTTACCTCTGCCAACCACACCACCTCCTTTAATTCCTTTGATTTGCAAATTTCTTGCGCCCTGTGCTACCTGCTCCCTTTGACCTGTTCTGGCCACGTGAACAAGGAGGAGTGTTTTTTTTGTTGGGATTTGAGATGAATTTCTTCAGCGTATTCTGGACAGTGGATTCAGTGATGGTGAAATGAAGGTCTGTCGCCCTGATATTGCGTGGGTGGGTGTGGATTCTCAAATTCATGTTGTATAGGTAGTTTCAGTGGAGTGTAGAACTGAAATTTCTCCCAGGAAAGTGCCGTGAGGAAGTGGTTCGCTATATGCAGCAGCTACAGGGTAGAGAAGTAAACTTACCTCAGAAAATCAGTGGCCTCCAGGAAGAGTAAGTGCGACAGCTACTACAGGGAAATCCCAAGGAACTGTTGGTGCTGAACCTAATGTTCTGGTTACACACGACCACAGTCGTGATCAGTGGTTGCAAAATCTTGCAGCTGTAGTAGAAGGACAAGATAAAGTTTTAGTTGAGTTGTCTTGCCTTTTCATTTTGAAAAGTTGCTTCTGTCCAGGTGGTGAATTTAACATGGAAGAAGCTCGATCAAATCTTGAAGGTAGTTTTAGGGTCTTGAGTAATCTTTCAAAGCTGCACCGGATTTTTGAAATCACAAAAGGAACTAAACTTTCGAATTTCAGTGGTAAGGATGTTGAATACTTTTCTCAGTGGTTGGACAGATCTTCCTCCTCTGCATCCTAGGACTTCATCCCCCTTGTTGGCTCAAAAATTATTTTTTTTGGATCTGTATTTTGGAGGACAGACTTTTTTGGTTTCGTTATTGTTATTACTATTTGGCGCGAAATCCATCGTCTGTGGCACTGGCAGGCGACATTGGAATGGAGGGGAAAGGTGAAAGTGGAATGGTGGAGGCGAGGTTTCGAACCCTGGGCGGCGATACCATCACAGTCGAAATTCGGGGAGACCAAACTGTGAAGGACCTTAAGACCACGCTTCTTCTACACACTGCAATTCCATGTCAAACTTCCATCTTTTCTTGCGAGGGTCTAAACTAGACGTGAGTGCTCAAATGAGTTCCCTTCTGTTGCAAGAGAATGAATTTATAGTCCTTATTCCATTCACAAAGAAGCAGCGCCTAAATAGTATCAGTATTAGTGGAATGAATTTGAAACTAGATATTACTGAAAAGGATTGCAAACAAAGCATAAATAGTGAGAATTGTGATAGATTACAGTCGTGTTGTAAAGGGAGCATATCAAGGGAATCTATTTGTGAGTGTTCAGGAAATCATTCTCTAGCCATCGCAGATAATGCTTGGCATGATATCATTTCAGATATAGCTCTGCTGAATACTTCATCAAATATTTTACATGACGAGCAGTCTTCAGCCAGTGCCAAAAGTGTGTTGGGAAAAAGGAATGAATTGCATGATAATGAAAAAGCTGATGAGAGAAGACCGGTTGATCTTTCATTAAATTCCTTTAGATTCTATGAGCTTAGAAACGGTAAAAAGCATAAGGATCCAGACAACAAAAGGTAAA
This sequence comes from Taxus chinensis, assembly GCA_019776745.2. NCBI lineage: Eukaryota > Viridiplantae > Streptophyta > Pinopsida > Cupressales > Taxaceae > Taxus > Taxus chinensis. The sequence continues at coordinate 720,362,661 of CM034148.1, forward strand.
AAGTGGAAGGTATCATTACCATGAATCCTCAGTAGTAACAGGAAAATCGACTAAGAATTCCAGATCTGCATTTGTTGAAATCCTTGATGAAAGGAGCCATGCACTTGGTGGACATATTATTTGTTCAAAAGAATGCTCCGTAACTGATCCACAAGAAATTTATTCTTCTAGGATTTTAAAGCTAATTAGGGATACAGATAGTGAGACAAGAACCCTCTGCAAGAGCTTGAATGAAAAACTCAAAGAAAAAGAAAATTGTGGGAGGCAAAGGGAAGTTCTCTCATATCCTTTTTCTTTGCAAAGGCCAATCAAGATCTTCATGGTTCTGAACTTTGTTAACGGGTTCTTGGAAAAACACAACACATGCAAGCCTCTTGGAGCAATATCAAAGGATCATTGAAGCAGCTCTGCTGTCATGGATTTGAAGAAGTTACCATGGATGACATTGAGAAACTTGCAAACCTTTACCTGTGTCTATGTAGTTTACCGGAATGGTTATTGTTTCTTTTGCGTGGTATTTGGGACACAGTGTGGGTGAGAAGCATGAGTTTGGTGGAGAAATAATTTTGGGACTGCTGGGAGAAGGGGTCTGCATGGGCATGGCCATGACATATAGCGTTTAAAACATGCATGATAAGCCCTAACCCTCTCTCTTAATAATTTATTTCCTTTAGTATTTGGCTAAATCAATCTCTGCAATTTCTATTTGAATTCTGTAGAGAGTGGGTTTCGAATGACTTATAATTATAATTGCATGAACTGATCTCTCTCCCCCTTTACAGTTTATCTTATTTACTTTTGAGTAGAAGAAATCTCTACATTGATTCTTGCCTACTGATCTTATAATGTTGGTTTGTCTTTTGCCTTGATTTTCCTTCGAATGATGGTTTCTGTAGAAAATAGTATGGAGCATGAATGAGGTTTATAATTTTTCTTGTATTGTTTATATTATGTAGAACATGGCTTGAAAAAGGGAATTTTCCGATATGATTGTATTTGGATTTTACTGTGGTTTTATAATAATTTAAAATCCCATTAGGATTGGGGGCTTCTATTTGGGAAGAGTCATACTAGTTTAATTGGTCTTTCTAGATAGCTCCATCTGAGTCATTCGATTATCATCTACCTTGGGGATTATGGAAAACCCCTCTCCAGGCCCTCTGCTATTATTATTACTATGATCTTATTATTAGATTGGAACCCTCCTGAAGCATGTGTTAGTAGGTTTTCTATGACCTTTACGAATATGTTATGCACGCAAATCATAATCCTGTGTGGATAATTCTTTGGCTTAATTTTTGAGGCACTACTTGGACCTTTGGATCAGTTAAAGTAATATTGGATACATCGAAATTCTTCAAGTTTGATTGATTTGTGATGCCCTCATGTATACGAATTCAGGCAACGCTTGAAATATAAAATTATGAATTTATCTTATACTTTGACCTTGAAGCTTGTCGAAAGACTTTTGGTAGGAAAACAGATGAATAGAGAAGTTAAGATAACTACCCTAAAAAGGAGTCATGCATAGCCTTAAGTAAAGGTGATAGCTACCATAATGGAACTGTGCTTACCATGTATGACAGTAAGGATATAAGTCCACCTGAAATTTTTTAACTTCATTTTATAGAACAATTATTAATACCCATAGATTGGGGTATGCAAGTGGAGGTTGAATTAGATAACAGGGTATATTATGTTATCAGGTATCTGGTAAGGATAAATATGTTATTTCAATGCTTGGTTAACGAGTGGAATAATTCTGTTATTTACGATGATTATTATGTTTAGCTAAAAATTAGAATCATGATGAGGATTGTGCACCCAGTTCTGATGTCGAGAGTACTAAAGAGGACTCTTCTCCTCCTTAGCTCATTATTCTAGAGAGTTTTGACACATCCCATATCTCATCAAACATCGAGAAGTCTCCTATTCAGTCTCATACAGTCATCACACCCGCCTCTTTTCCAGCTTCAGTGTGCGAGGCCCCTTTCACTCCTCTACCTTCATTGGATGACTTATACCTGTCTAACATCGCTCTTCTATTTGTTAAGCCCCCTCATTGGGAAAAGTATTTGTCTAACCTTTGTTGTCTTTTCATAGAGTCCACTTGTGATGATTTATAGGTTCGTCATCCATCAAAAGGTATTTCAGAGGAGTTCATCATCTTCATTGTTGGGAGTGCCCCTTCTAGGACTCTTACCACTTCCACTTTTCCGGAGACCTTCATTGACCCACCCTTGTTTGTGGATCCCTTTTCTATTGTGGGGGATGTTTTGTTACCTTCACGTCACTTGGACGTCCTTTCTGTGGGTGTTCACTTTTCACACTCTAACAGTTCTATGCACGTGGCCTTACCTTTGGATCCTTGTTGCTCATTTGATATACCTATGTCACGCTTTCATTGACCAGACTCAGAGTTCTTCATGTTGCTGCCTTTGGTTTTCTTTGCAGAGTGGGCAGACTTCCAGCACATCATTTTTGTTCTTCCTAAGGGTAGGCATATAGTTTGGTGACAGTGGCTCTTCTTTAGTCCAGAGGCAGAGGATCTCATGATCAACATTATTTTGGGAGACCTCATAGAGCTGCAGAGTTCATATCCATCCATGGCATCTTCTACATTCCTCTTGTCTCCCTCTTCTTCTCTCTTCTTCTTCTTTCCGAGAGATTGCCTCTTTGTACATGGGTACCTTTATAGGCTTGTCTATGGCTGGGACCCATTTTTGGCATCTTTCTTAGATTAGAGAGTGGGCTTGTCTCTCTTTTGGGGGGGAGTTTTTCCCACTGGGTTTTCTCTTTTTAATCCACTTTTCAAGAGCTTCTTGTTCGTAGGTACCTCATCAAGGTTGTTGCTGGGACCCACTTCTCCTTGTTTTCATCTATGTGTCCACCTAAGCTATGCTTCACGGGGGGTGTTGGTGTAGGATATTTACCATGCACATATTTTATGTACATGGGATTCCTCCACATAGGTGATTCACCATGCTTAGGTGTCCTAAGGTGTCATTATGGCCTTACATGTGTCATAGGAGTTACATTTGACCGGCTATTTCGGGAATGTAACTCCCACCTCTTGATGAGTACATTTGTGGGAGAGTTACACACCCCACTACTATATATACACCCTTTCATTGTGAGCATTACATGGTGGAATGGAATAGAGTATGGCATTTGAGCCTTTTTTTCCTTAATGCATGCACATTGCTCCCATGGGTGAGTTCTTGCTTGGATCTTGAAACTGCATCATTCCGCGGTTGAGTGCAACGTGTTGATGCTCATGAATTCCCTCCAGATCTTCGTCATTCCTCCGAAACTGTCAAATCTTATTCCCAGTTGGAGGGAACAAAATCCTATTTTCACAGGTCTCAAGACTTGGGCCTCTGAGTATTTCCACCCCTATTTCTTATTTTAATAACAAGGCCCCTCAAAATCTAGCCAAAAAGCAAACTCTTTGCACAAATTGTACCCAAAAACCCAAATCTCGACCCCATGACACCTTGACACACAAGTCTATGAAATTTGCCATCATGCCAACATAACTAATCCTTCTAACTCACACACACTTATATATGTTATAATTGATTATATCAATAATTAATTGAATATTTTGTGATCCTTAGAATTAATTGAATATTTTGATCCTTCTAACTTTCACTAGCTTTTCTCAACCGCCTTGGCTCGTATTAATGTTTTATGTTCCCTGGAATAGTGTTTCTTCATTGTTTAATGGTAAAAGAATTCTAATAGGAATTACCTTTGGGTGAATGCAAAATCTATAAATAGCCAAATAAATAGCCAGCTTGTTTTCAAGCAAATGGCCCCTCAACTTCTCATTTCCATTGTTTAGTCTTTCAATTTCTTGCTTAGAACTCATTTTGTTTTCATGTTTGCATCCATGCTAGTTTTCCTTTGCTGTTAGAAGCCATTTGATCTTCTTACTTCAGTCTTGTTCATTGCTATTCATACAAATTAGTTTGGAGCAGAGTAGTGTCATTTGTAGATTAAATCCATTAGAGTTGCAGGTTGTGTTCTTCACAGAAGGTAGATTATAGAATATCTCGGTACACTTGTGTTGTATTCCCACAATAAATCCCGCTAGGAATTGCATACGCCAAGCTCTGTCACTTGCACTATCCCTCTCCTACTCACATTTTATTCAGTCTATATCAAAAGTTTCCATTGTTCAAAATACCTTTATCTGTTGATGCTAGCATATACAAGCTCTTCTGGATTCACGTGAACACGAAGGAACGAGGAGATCACTCTGAGGGGAAAAAATCATACACCACTGGATTCACCACTATTATGTAAATTCCAGGTTTTATCTGTCAAAGTTCTAGTTAAAACATATCAAATAGAGTAGTGAAATATTTCATTTCAGTTAAGTTTTGCAGTGCATAATCTATTCAAAGTTGTATCATTCAAATATTTTGTAATAATATCAAACTTATTACCTCTTACTTTAATTATAATAGTTCAACAACGTATTACGCTGTCACCCGTAATAAATGATGAGAAAACATGTTATTGTTACACGATATAGTCATTATATTATATAAAACTACAACACCAAATTTTTATGTGCCTACGAGATCTATATCAAAATAGGTTATGGTTCCATGTAATACGTTGTTGCAACGACGACATGCATTTTTAATGTTTCTTTTCACTGCACAGTGTTACGAATCTATTCAAATTTGTTTTATTCAATCATTTTTTAATAATTTTCAATTCATCCCCTCCTACTTTAAGTATAATAGATCAACAACGTATTACGTTGTTACCCCTAATAATGACTATCCAACACATTAATCTTACAAAATATGCTTAGTGTACTATATAAAACTATAATTCAAATCAGAGTGTTTCTTTAATATCTTTATCGAAGTAGGTTTTCATTCCACCTAATACGTTGTTGCATCGACGATATAAATTTTTAATGTTTATTTTTCACTACACGACGTTATGAATCTATTCAAAGATGTTTCACTCAATTATTTTTGAATAATTTCCTACTCATTCCCTCCCACTTTGAGTACAATAATTCAATAACATATTACATTGTTACCCCTAATAATGATTATCCAACACATTACTCTTACAAAAGATACTTAGTGTACTATATAAAACTAAAATGTAAAATCCTAGTGTGCCTACAATGTCTATATCAAAGTAGTTTGTTGTTCAATGTAATACATTGTTTCCTCAATGACATGCATTTTTAATGTTTGTTGTATACTTTATAGTGTTATGAATCTATTCAAATTTGTTTCATTCAATTATTTTTGACTAATTTCCAACTCATCCTGTCCTACTTTGAAGTCAAACGAACTTATTATGCATCACGATTTACAAAAATGGGTAGAAAAGTTATTGAGTTATTAGGAATGTCTACTAATGTTGTCCAACAAAAGTAGATTACATAAAGAGTGTCAATCTGCAATGCATAATAGTAACACCAATAAGCTCATAATGACATATATAGTAAGAGTAATGTCAATATGCAATGTAATGAAGTAAAATAGTTGTTGAAAGAATATATAATGAAGTACACAAGTCGATTAGGCTTGAGAAAATAGTTCTGGCTGTATTAATTTATACTAAAATGTAATTATTACTTATATAGAATTTGAAAAAATATGATCAAAAGTTAAATAAACATGTCAAAAATATGGTGTGAACAAGGAATGAGACATTACTACTACTATAAAATTCATTTGTTAATTTATGTATGAAAGTTAACCACTTTCAAATATGAGTCCTAAAAACATATATTTTCCATGCTTGTTTTGTAAAACATAGTTTTATGACCTTACTCAATTGATTTCATTCAATTATTTTTGAATAATTTTTAAGTGATTGCCTTTTCCTTTGAATAGAACAATTCAACAACATAATTTGTTGTGACCCATAATAACGATGATCCAACACATTAAGTTTTCATAGAAGATACTCAATGGACAATATAAAATTACAATGTCAAATCTTAGTGCCTACAAGATTTATATCAAAGTATGTTTTATCCCCACGTAATATGTTGTTTCTTCCAATAGATTCATTTTTAAGTATGTTTTGCAGTGCGTAATCTATTCAAAGTTGTATCATTCAAATATTTTGTAATAATATCAAACTTATTCCCTCTTACTTTAATTATAATAGTTCAACAACGTATTACGTTGTCACCCATAATAAATGATGAGAAAACACATTATTGTTACACGATATAGTCATTATATTATATAAAACTACGACACCAAATTTTTATGTGCCTACGAGATCTATATCAAAATAGGTTGTGGTTCCATGTAATACGTTGTTGCAATGACGACATGCATTTTTAATGTTTTTTTTCACTGCACAATGTTACAAATCTATTCAAATTTGTTTTATTTAATCATTTTTTAATAATTTTCAATTCATCCCCTCCTACTTTAAGTATAATAGATCAACAACGTATTACGTTTTTACCCCTAATAACGACTATCCAACACATTAATCTTACAAATTATGCTTAGTGTACTGTATAAAACTATAATGTCAAATCAGAGTGTTTCTTTAATATCTTTATTGAAGTAGGTTTTCATTCCACCTAATATGTTGTTGCATCGACGATATGAATTTTTAATGTTTATTTTTCACTACACGGCGTCATGAATCTATTCAAAGATGTTTCACTCAATTATTTTTGAATAATTTCCTACTCATTCCCTCCCACTTTGAGTACAATATTTCAATAATAGATTACGTTGTTACCCCTAATAATGATGATCCCATTAACACTATCTGAAGTAAATACTATTATAAAAAATGAAAGATTCCTTTCGAATAAGATATTAATAGTATTTTCCACATACGGTGTTTCATCAAGGATTTGTAATGAAAATGGATATGACACTCCTATGAAGAGAGACGTTCCTTACATTTTAAAAGTTAATTGCATTTATCGGTTTAAGGCTCTAATTGTATTCTACAATGCGAAAAAACATGAGAGTTGTTATTAGTTGAGAAAATAGAAAATAAAGTATATGATCTCAGTTTTAACATATTATTAAAATATACAATGAAATTTTCTCTTTAAATAAATCATGCATCTTCGAAACAACCAAGATATTTGAATTTGTATAGGTAGATTGATTTCAAGGAAATTATATGAGAGTTTTTGTTTGTTGAGAAAACAAGAAATAAAGTATATAATCTTGGGTTCAACATACTAGTACCAAAAGATACATAAAACTTGTCTCTTTAAAAGTACTCGTGCATCTCAAAAATAATCAAGCTCTATGAATTCATTGAGTTAGTTTTCTTGCAAGTGATGATATTTTGCTAAAACATGAGCTACATAGGATTTCGTGTCAGTTTTATTTTTATTATACATTTGTTTTCTTCAACACACTATTTCCAAACATATATCATAATTCCTTAATAATGTAAGTTCCTCAGAACATGATACCACAAATTTCACATTTTTACAAATCATTCTTGGAAATTTTGGGTCAATTGAAGTAAAAATGTTTTCTGTATATTCACCATATAATTTGTGTATCATAATTTATATCGTAAGATTTATAGACAAATAACTTCATCAATCAAATCTTCATTTTTTCCTATAACTGAAATATAATGTATTATAGTTCTAAGTTAATTTTAAAAATTCTATGTAGGTATTTTATCTACTTATGTTAAATTTTCCAGGTATTATTGACATTACTATTTTTGAAAACTATCCATAAAACTACATGATATAATATTAGATCCAAACCTACTCATTACTTTTTATATGCCGGTCA